>SJYX01019879.1:0-19615 GCA_006410675.1 Oreotragus oreotragus | reverse complement strand
GATCCAATCAGTCCATTCTGAAGGAGATCAACCCTGGGATTTCTTTGGAAGGAATGATGCTAAAGCTGAAACTCCAGTACTTTGGCCACCTCATGGGAAGAGTTGACTCATTGGAGAAGACTCTGATGCTGGGAGGGATTGGGGGCAGGAGCAGAAGGGGACGACCGAGGACGAGATGGCTGTATGGCATCACGGACTGGATGGACATGAGTCTGAGTGAACTCCGGGAGATGGTGATAGACAGGGAGGCCTGGTGTGCTGCGATTCATGGGGTCGCAAAGAGTCGGACACGACTGAGTGACTGAACTGAACTGAACTGAAGGGGTAACCAGAAAGAGCTGGCCACAAATCTAGAAAGGATACAAATGAACTTACTTACAAAACAGAAAGAGACTCAGACTTGAAGAAGTACTATGGTTGTTGAGGGGAGGGATGAGGAAAAGGAAAGTTAGGGAGTTTGGGACTGACATGCACACACTCTGTTTAAAACGGATAATCAACAAGGACCTACCGTATACCACACGGAACTCTGCTCAATGTTGTACAGCAGTCTGGATGGGAGGGGAGTCTGGGGGAGAATGGATACATGTGTGTATGGCTGAGTCCTTTTGCTGTTCACCTGAAACTGCCACAACATTGTTGGTTAATCAGCTATATTCCAGTACAAAATGAAAAGTTAAAAAAAAAAAATAGAGCTGGCCACAGACTCCTCTCTAGATCAGAAAACTCTTGGTAGAGAATTCGGTTTTACAGTTCAGTTAATTAGCAATGTTCTGAGCAGAAGTCTACCCCCCAACCATGCTTCTGAGACTTTAAATGAAGCCTGGTTCACAAAGAGAATCTTCCAGACACTTCTGTTTAAACCAGCAGGGGAAAATTTAAGGTACTAGTTCTGCTCAATCGTTCTGCCCCCAACTTCATCATCTTATTTTCATTACAACAGTTGTGTGTGTCCAGAGGGAAATGAGAATGTGTAGAGTCTGCTCTAAAACCTTCTTGCATCCATTAAGAGGTCCCATGTTTTAAAGAACCCTAAATGCAGAGGCTCTTAGCCTTCATGAGATTCTGTACAACAGGATTCCTTCAAAGAAGTCAGAGGTGTTGAAAAAAGTTTGGACAGGAGTTTTAACATTTTTCTTCAGGTTTATTTTTGTCAGTGGACAGGACTCTGCATGTGGAATCGACAGAGATTTGTGAGCAGTCCTATGGTCTACCTCAGACAACTGATATTCAGATTCATCCCACCAAGCTGAGACCATCACCCCTGCTTTTCAAATAAAGGAACTGAAGCTCAGGAAGACTCAGGTTGTGATCTGGGTTACACTGCCAGCCCTGAGTAAGCTGTGATGGGAACCTAGATCTCTCTGACCCCGAGTCCACTCTGCTACTTTCTTGGGGAATGGAAAAGAGGTCCTGGTTTATTCTTAAATGAGAGATACACTCTGAGTTGTGTTGAGTGGAGTTCAGTCATTCAGTCGTGTCCAACTCTTTGCAACCCCATGGAGTGCAACACACCAGGCCTCCCTGTCCATCACCAACTTCCTGAGTTGACTCAAACTCATGTCCTTTGAGTCAGTGATGCCATCCAGCCATCTCATCCTCTGTCATCCCCATTTCCTCCCACCTTCAATCTTTCCCAGCATCAGGGTCTTTTCCAATGAGTCAATTCTTCAAATCAGGTGGCCAAAGTATTGGCACTTCAGCTTCAGCAACAGTCCTTCCAGTGAATATTCAGGATTGATTTTCTTTTGATGGACTGGCTGGATCTCCTTGCTGTCGAAGGGACTCTGAAGAGTCTTTTCCAACACCACAGTTCAAAAGCATCAATTTTTTGGTGCTCAGCTTTCTTTACAGTTCAGCTCTCACATCCATACACTCTTTGCATGGTCCCAAACACTAACCTGCACATTGGTCCATCTTGTCTGCTGGTCAGGATAGGCTAGTTATGCTACAGAACAGTCTTGCTCATACTACACATCCAGAGCAGACTGGCTGGGAGCTTCTGAATCTCAAGAGTCTTTACATGAAGACAGAGGCTCTACTATCTTATTAAGTCAACATCTCAATGCAAAGTTTCAGGATTCACTACATCAAGGGAAGAGAGCATGGATGATTACAACATGGCTCCTAAATGCACTGCTCAGAAGTGACAGAAACCCATTCATAATTCTGTTGGCCAGAGCAAACTATATGGCCACACCTAACTTGGGGCCAATCCTCCCATGTGCAGAAATTTCAGTGAGCTCCAGTCATGTCTACAACAGCTTCCTTGTTCATCAGGAGCCAGACCGTCACCCTAGTACCGGCTCTGCCACTTGATAAGCTCTGTGACCTGCCCATACCTCTTAACCCCGCTGGTTCTACCTCCTCCTCTAAACCGAGGCTTTGGAATAGATGGTCACCTCTCCGATTCTGTACCAGAACAAATTTATTACCTCTGCTAGATCTCAGAGCTCCGCAGTTCGGAGCAGGTCAATGGGGTCAGCTCCAACTTGAGTGTGTGGCTCAGGCAAGATCGTGCAGGGCGCTGTGGAAATGAAGTCATTTGTGCACACAACAGGGAAGCTGGTTCCAGTCAGCCAGTGCTTAGAGTTCTGAGAGAATCCACACAACCTTGATGAATGTGTCAAGGATTCCGTGTCACAAAAGATACTTTGTTAACTCAGTTTGACAAAGGCAGTTTAGTTTTAACTGCTCGTGACAGCAGCTTACTGTTTACTCATAAACATGCCCCCAACACAGGTGTTTTCCATTTTATATCATAGATGTGTTCCTTCAAAAAAGGAGGTGTATAAACTACATGTTAAAAATATAGAATCACTGCAAGAGTTTATGAAAAAACTTTTTAGTCAAAGAAAACCAATGAAAAAAGACTTTGAGAAAGGGTGAAAAGATTATCTATAGTTTTACCTTTTCTCCAAGATGGTCCCTGATGACACCCAGGGTTTCTGGCACTGGGCACAGAGTCTAAAGACAGTCAATAATATTTGGGAGCGACTGAATAAAACTCAGTTGTTCATCTGTAGCTGACTAGTATTTTCATAAAACAGTGAAGTGATACTTGACAGTACTTTCCAGTTATAAAGCCTTACATTTACCTGGGACAGGTAAGAGCATAAACTTCACTGTCAGGCTAGGACTTTGACCTAGCCTATCTATTAGCAGCTGTGAGCCTGGATATCTTACCTCTTGGAACCCACATCTCTGAAATAAGACCCATATCAGCTTCTCCCAGGTGGTGGAGTTGAGTTCAGTTCAGTCACTCAGGCGTGTCTGACTCTGCAACCCCATGGACTGCAGCAGGCCAGGCTTCCCCATCCATCACCAACTCCTGGAGCTGGCTCTAACTCATGTCTATCAAGTTGCTGATGCCATCCAACCATCTCATCCTCTGTCATCCCCTCCTCCTCCTGCCTTCAATCTTTCCTAGAATCAAGGTCTTTTCCAATGAGTCAGTTCTTCACATCAGGTGGCCAAAATACTGGAGCTTTAGCATTAGTCCTTCCAATGAATATTCAGGACTGATTTCCTTTAGGATTGACTGGTTTGATCTCCTTGCAGTCCAAGGGGCTACCTTTGACTAGATGGACCTGTGTTGGCGAAGTAATGTCTCTGCTTTTTAAGATGCTGTCTAGGTTTGTCATAGTTTTTCTTCCAAGGAGCAAGTGTCTTTGAATTTCATGGCTGCAGTCACCATCTGCAGTGATTTTGGATACCCAAGAAAATAAAGCCTGTCACTGTTTCCATTGTTTCCCCATCTATTTGCCATGATGTGATGGGACTGGATGCCATGATCTTCATTTTTTGAATGTTGAGTTTTAAACCAGCTTTTTCACTCTCTTCTTTTACTTTCATCAAGAGGCTCTTTAGTTCCTCTTCGCTTTCTACCATAAGGGTGGTATCATCAGCATATCTGAGGTTACTGATATTTCTTCTGGAAATCTTGATTCCAGCTTGTGCTTCATCTAGCCCAACATTTTACATGATGTACTCTGCATTTAAGTTAAATAAGTAGGGTGACAGCCTTTGCGTAATCCTTTCCCAATTTGGAACCCGCCCATTATTCCATGTCTGGTTCTAACTGTTGCTTCTTGACCTACACACAGATTTCTCAGGAGCCAGGTAAGCTGATATGGTATTCCCAACTCTTTAAGAATTTTCCATGGTTTGTTGTGATCCACATAGTCAAAGGCTTTAGCACAATCAATAAAACAGAAGTAGATGTTTTTCTGGATGCCAAATGGATGTTGGCAATTTATCTCTGTTTCCTCTGCCTTTCTAAATCCAGCTTGAACATCTCGAAGTTCTCAGTTCACGTACTGTTGAAGCCTAGTTTGGAGAATTTTGAGCATTACTTTGCTAGCGTGTGAAATGAGTGCAACTGTGCATTAATTTGAACATTCTTTGGCACTGCCTTTCTTTGGGATTGAAATGAAAACTGACCTTTTCCAGTCCTGTGGCTACTGCTGAGTTTCCCAAATTTGCTGGCATATTGAGTGCAGCACTTTCACAGCATCATCTTTGAGGATTTGAAATAGCTCAACTGGAATTCCATCACCTCCACTAGCTTTGTTTGTAGTGATGCTTCCTAAGGCCCACTGGACTTTGCAATCCAGGATGTCTAACTCTAGGTGAGTCATCACACCACTGTGGTTATCTGGGTCATGAAGATCTTTTTTGTACAGTTCTTCTGTGTATTCTTGCCACCTCTTCTTAGTAGCTTCTGCTTCTGTTAGGTCCATACCATTTCTGTCCTTTATTGTGCCCATCTTTGCATGAAATGTTCCCTTGGTATCTCTAATTTTCTTGAAGAGATTTTGGTGTTTCCCATTCTATTGTTTTCCTCTATTTCTTTGCACTGATCACTGAGGAAGGCTTTCTTATCTCTCCTTGCTGTAAGTCTGCATTCAGATAGGTATATCTTTCCTTTTCTCTCTTTCCTTTTGCTTCTCTTCTTTTCTCAGCTATTTGTAAGGCCTCCTCAGACAACCATTTTGCCTTTCTTCTTCTTGAGGATGGTCTTGATCCCTGCCTCCTGTACAAAATGATGAATCTCCATCCATAATTCTTCAGGCACTCTGTCAGATCTAATCCCTTTAATCTGTTTTTCACTTCCACTGTAAAATCATAAGGGATTTGATTTAGGTTATACCTGAATGGTCTAGTGGTCTTCCCTACTTTCTTGAATTTAAGTCTGAATTTTACAATAAGGAGTTCATGATCTGAGCCACAGTCAGCTCCCAACCTTGTTTTTGCTGATTGTATAGAGCTTTTCCATCTTCGGCTGTAAAGAATATAATCAATCTGATTTTGGTATTGTCCATCTGGTGATGTTCATGTGTAGAGTCTTCTCTTGTCTTGTTGGAAGAGGAAGAATTTTACAATAAGGAGTTCATGATCTGAGCCACAGTCAGCTCCCAACCTTGTTTTTGCTGATTGTATAGAGCTTTTCCATCTTCGGCTGTAAAGAATATAATCAATCTGATTTTGGTATTGTCCATCTGGTGATGTTCATGTGTAGAGTCTTCTCTTGTCTTGTTGGAAGAGGATGTTTGCTATGACTAGTGCATTCTCTTGGCAAAACTCTGTTAGCCTTTGCCCTGCTTCATTTTGTACTCCAAGATCAAACTTGCTTATTACTCCAGATATCTCCTGCCTTCAATCTTTCTCAGCATCAGGGTCTTTTCCTATGAGTCAGTTCTTCCCACCAGGCGGCCAAAATATTGGCGTTTCAGCTTCAGCATCAGTCCTTTCCAAGAATATTCAGGACTGATTTCCTTTAGGATGGACTGGTTGGCTCTCCTTGCAGTCCAAGGAACTCTCAAGAGTCTTTTCCAACACCACAGTTCAAAAGCATCAATTCTCTGGACTCAGCCTTGGAATTTCTTTATAGTCCAACTCTCACATTCATACAAGACTACCGGGAAAACCATAGCTTTGAAGACGGACCTTTGTTAGAAAAGTAATGTCTCTGCTTTCTAATATGCTGTCTAGGTTGGTCATCGCTTTTCTTCCGAGGAACAAGCATCTTTTAATTTCATGGCTGCAGTCACCATTTGCAGTGATTTTGGAGCCCCCAAAAATAGTCTCTCACTGTTTCAATTTGGTTAGTTTTCTGTGATTGTGGTTTTCATATTCTCTGCTGTCTGATGGATAAGGGTAAGAGGCTTGTGGAAGCTTCCTGATGGGAAAGACTGACTGTGGGGGAAACTGGGTCTTGTTCTGACAGGTGGGGCCATGCTCAGTAAATCTTTAATCCAATTTCCTGTCGATGGGCAGGGCTGGGTTCCCTCCCTGTTGTTTTGTTTTAGGCCAAACTATAGTGGAGGTAAGGAAGGTAACGGCTACCTCTTTCAGCAGGACTTGTGCAGCCACGGTCGTTTTCAGTGCCCCCGACCCCACAGCAGGCCGCTGCCCACACCTCTGGCAAGTCTGGCTCAGTCTCTTGTGGGGACACTGCTCCTTGCTCCTGGCTCCTGCTGTGCACAAGGTTTCGTTTGTGCCCTCCAAGAGTCTGTTTCCCCAGGCCTGTGGAGGTTCTGTAGTCGAATACCACTGGCCTTCAAGGTCAAATTCTCAGGGGAGCTCTCAGTCTCTGCCACATCCTTAGGTCGGGGAATCTGTTGTGGGTCCTAGAACTTTCTTAACAGTGTGAGAATTTCTTTGGTATAATTGTTCTGCAGTCTGTGGGTAGTCTGCTTGGCGGCTCTATGGCGGGGCTCATGGCGAGCTCCTCCAAGAGGGCTGATGTCACAAGCTGCGTGACCCAGGTCTGCTGCAGCAGAGCCCCTGTGCCCACCGTGATTTATCTCCCTTTTTTTGTGACACAGGAGAGAGAAGTATTCTTACCCTCATTAGATAGAGGAGAAAGCTGAGGCGCAGAGGGACAGAGCCGCTTACCCAGCATCTCACAGACACAGGACCAGAGCTCTGTCTTGTGATCAGCTCTTGCCAGCACACCACCTCACCAGCCCATGTGGGCAGGCAGGTATCTGTAGAGACCGTGTAAATCACATGCCTTAGACCAGATGTGCCTGCTGTCATGTGTCTACTGTTTTGTGACTGTGACTTTCCACCTGGGCTAGTCACACCCTGAAGAGCCTTGTCCTCTCATTATCTCTGTCTCAGTGGTGGGTGCGCTCAGTGAGTGCTTATCCACTAGTTGATTTTCTAGCTCTTGTAGATCCACCCAGCTAACTAGGACACAACAACACATTTAATAATTAAGGGAAGAACTTGGTTTTCAGGAACTCTGCCATCAGACTGACAATTATAAAGGACATCGTAACTCATTTTAGGGCATGGAAGGAAAATAATAATACTGCCTAAAATGCTGAGATGATTAAGTGCTCTTCTTGCTCAGAGAGCCTCCTTCTTCCCTTTTGAGTGTCACTCAATAGTTGGTGATGACCCTGATGAGTATGCATTCCTAACAGATACAAACTGAGCACCTACTAGGTGGCAGGCATTGACCCATGATTCAGGTAATAATGATGATCAAGCATAACCCCTAACCTTATGGAGCTTATGGGAATATAAGACTGTCAACAAGTGAATGCACAAAATATTTATAATTATAAATTATAAAAAATGAAATGAAGGAAAAGAATGAGGAACAAAGAACATAGTTGGGGGTCTAATTTAGTTCAGGAGTTGAGGAAAGCTCCCATGAGGAAGTGATAATCACAGTTGACCCATGAACAATACGGGGGTTAATCTGTGTATAACTTATAGTTAGCCCTCTGCATGCTTGGCTCTTCTGCATTCATGGATTCAACCAACCACAGACTGTGTGGTATTGTAGCATGTACCACTGAACATACTGTAAGTGGATCCATGAAGTTCAAACCCATTTTGTTCAAGGGTCAACTGTACATTAAGATCTGAGACAAATTGGCAGAAATCAGTCAGGCAAAAGGTGAGAGAAAGAGCATTCCAGGTAGAGGGATACGTACTGTGGAAGACTGGGGCTGGAAAGGGCTTGGAATGGAAATGAGCTTAGGGGACCATTGCACAGGGAACTAGAGAGACAAGAGACAAGGCGAGACCAGGAATTTGGTAGCACCAGATTCCTGTAGGCCATATCAAGTTGCAGGGCTTCCCTCATAGCTCAGTTGGTAAAGAATCTGCCTGCAATGCAGGAGACCCTGATTTGATTCCTGGGTCAGGAAGATCCCCTGGATAAGGGAAAAGCTACCTACTCCAGTATTTGGGCCTGGAGAATTCCATGGTCTCTATAGTCTATGGGGTTGCAAAGAGTCGGATACGACTGAGCGACCTTCACTTTCAATTTCATATCAAGTTGCAATGGAACAGTTATAAGCAGAAAAAATCACATGCTTGAACTTATGTTAACAGATCTCTCTATTATTAAATAGAAAAATAAGTTCCACTTAAGAATGGATTCAATCTAAAAGGGCAAATGTAGAAGTGAGGAGACTAGTTGGGAGATGTTGCCGTTGTCCAGGTGAAGGGTAAGGTTGGCCTGGACTTGGTGGCAGTGAAAAGAAGAGACATGAATGAAATGGCAAAATAATTCAGAAACAGAACTGATGGGATGTGGTGAAGAATTTGATAGGCATGGTGGGAGAGAGAAAAATGGCTCTCATGTTTCCGGGTGTCTGGATTGATTTCCTAAGATTTTCAGGAAAATCTCTTGTTCTGAGATAGGCAGTGGGGATAGGAAGAGTTCAGGTCTGGCCATTTTGCATTTGAGAAACGTCTGAGACATCCAAGAAGTCATAGGGTATAAGAATTTGGAGCTTAACATATTTGGGGATCCTTGGCACCCAGGTACTATTAAAGTAATGGGTTGGTGAGATCACCTAGGGAGAGAACTGACCTCTGGACCAGTGAAGAAACTGAGGAGAAAACCAAAAGAATGAAGTGTCACAGAAACAAAGAAAAACCGAGTGCTTGGGAAGGAGGGGGTGGTCCGTTGCATCCCGGGAGGTGAGGTAGGGTGAAACCTGGAAGTATCACCAGGTTGGACCACATGGAAGTTGCCTGTGATGTTGACAAGAATGTATGGTGGAAGATGAAGCGGGAAGGAACCACAGAGACGAGAACGGGCCCTGAGCAGAAGAAACAGCACTCCATGAACACCTCTGAGAAGCCTGAAGGAGAGTGGAGAGAGAAGAGCTTGAGGAGCGCATGGGACTGCAAGGTGAAAGTGAAAGTTGCTCAGTCGTGTCAGACTCTTTGCGACCCCATACATACATACAGTCCATGGAATGCTCCAGACCAGTATACTGAAGTGGGTAGCCTTTCCCTTCTCCGGGGGATTTTTCTCAACCCTGGGATCGAACCCAGGTCTCCCACATTGCAGGTGACTCTTTACCAGCTGAGCCAGCAGGGAAGCCCAAGACTACTGCAGTGGGTAGCCTATCCCTTCTCCAGCAGAGCTTCCCAACCCCGGAATCAAACTGTGGTCCTTTACATTGCAGGTGGATTCTTTACCAGCTGAGCTACCAGGGAATCCCATATGGGACTGAAGAGAGCTTGCTGGTTCTGCTCTGCTTGCTGGTTCTGCTTTATACTGCGCACTGTGGGAGCACGTCTGCATGCTGAGGGGACGGGTACAGCAGGGATGGCAGGAGGGAGTGTGCTGGAGTGAGGAGAGTGCCCATGTCCAGGCCACCAGGCCCCACATTCTAACCAGCCCCAGGTTCTGTCTCCTCCCTGAGGCACTGAGAGGGGGGATTTCTCCAGAGCCTCTTGGCACTGGAGTCCTATGAAGCAGGGGTCCCCATTCCCTGGGCTGCAAACTGGTACCAGTCTGTGGCCTGTTAGGCACTGGGGCGCACAGCAGGAGGTGAGCGGCGGGCCAGTGGGCAAAGCGTCTTCTGCCACGCCCCACTGCTCCCCTGAGCATTACTGCCTGCACCATCCCCCTGCACCCCGCTGCTCTGGTAAAAACTGGCTTCTGTGGAACTGATCCCTGGTGCCGAAAAGGTTGGGGACTGCTGCTGCGGAGCTTCTAACGGCCATTCAGAGAGAAACAGAGGCTCTTTCCCACTACTTGGAAGTGGAAGAAAGAGAAAGATGAGAGAGAGAAGGAGAGAAGGGGGAAGAGAGGAAGAAAATGGAACATGAAGATGGCCAGTCCTCCCCATGTCCAGGTGGCTGGGAAGCAAGGAACTGACCCCAGATGATCTGGGGACCCTGACCAAAGGGCCATCTTCAAAGGGCCACCTTCTCCCGCCAAACCCAGGACTTGCCCAGACTCAGGAGGCTAGTTGTCAAGTCTTGGCTTTCCTTGCAGATCCTCAAAACTTGCCAGTCCAGAGAAATTTCCAGAGAGACAGCCAACGTCCCAGAGCTGAGAAACCAGACTTTCCCCTCCTTTTATCTCCCAGCTCCCCATCTAGCTCTTGAGCCACAGGAGGTTATGTGATTTCAATGAATAAGACGTATGCATTTTCCCTTCCCACCAAATCTGTCATGTTTTCCGTAGGCAAAGGTGGAGCAGAAGATAAAAAGGCTGGCCCCTTACAAGATGCATTCACTCCCTGAGGCATGAGATTTGATTACCAGACTTTTAACACGCATGACAGCAAACGTTACTATTTGCCACAGAATAATCTGGCCCCCTCTGAAATTCACCTACAATGTTACGATCTTTGACCCCAGAGGTAGGGAATGCCACAGGCTGACTTCATGCTGCTTAACACTGCGGCCTCCTCTATGGCAACACAGTCTTTCCTGAAACATGAGACACCAAAACAAAGAAGTGCCTGATTCCTGGGAGTAAATATGACAGCTTACTGAAGCACTTGCTTTCTCTATAAACCTGGCTAGCAACGACTCTCCAGTCTGTCACCTACCCTTCCGTTAGTGTTCTACACACGAAGGGCCCTTTTTCGTTGTTGTGATTGGCACCCTCAGATCATTGTTTTTATCACTTAAAAAAATTGGGGTGGGGGGGGCGCGCTGCATGGTGTGGCGCATGAGATCTTAGTTCCCTAACATGGGATTGACTCTGAGCCCCCTGCATTGGAAGTGTGCAGTCTTAACCACTGGACCGCCAGGGGAGTCCCCACTGCTTTTATAAGGCCACTGAAAAAGGAAAAAGAGAAAGCACCACCATCACTGATTAATACTCTTATTATCTTCCACAGCTTTCTCAGCTTTTCCTATGCTTACTACTAGACCAGAAAGAAATCTAAGCTCTTTTAGCCTTTAAGTCTATTGTCCAGAGTCTGACCATTTTTTAACTTTGGAGTGGTGGCAAGCTTGGAGGTGGTATGTGACACTGTTGGCTGAGGGGGGCGGGGCAGGGGTACACAAAACTAGAATTTAAAATGCAGGGGCCACCCTTTGACTTCTGTCTCTGGAAATCCAATGGCCACCTCCACTCTGCCTCTTCTAATACCCACCATAGTCTTAAAACCCATTGTCCAATGTAGTATCTTTTAAACTACTGACAAGGAGCCGCTCTGCAAGAGCGTGCCCTCTGCTCCCCTTTCACCTCCCTGGGGACTCCCTCCCAGACAGGCCTGCCCAGGCTGTGAGAGTGGCTTTCTTCCTTGTTGTCCAGCTACACCTGGCACAGTGCTTTTGCCCTCTCACAAGGCCATTTCAAAACGCTCTCTCTTTACAATGGAAGCTTTAACTTGTGTTGAAATCCTGTCTTTCATTTGCTCTATGTAGCACTTGTCTCGCTGCGTAACAAAAGCTAGACAGCGGTGGTACAGACGAAATAACAACTGAACATAATCATCTACTATGGAACCACTAATGAATAGTCTGCCTTTCAAGGGCTTTTTACAAACTCAGATATAAACGAGGATAAAGGGCAAGGCTGAGGAAGAGTCGATGGAACCTCACAATGTGAAGACTTAACCTCTGTCTCCATCAACTCATTAAATTTTTTATCACCAGCCACAAGCTTTTCTACTTGTTGAGGGCTAAATATCTTGTCAAGTCACAGTTCCTGTTGGAGACCGTTGGACATTTTGGAAATATGAAATCCACAGTCATATAAATGTGTAATGAAAAGAAGCAATTTTGTTGTCACTAATTTTTAAAAATTACACAAAGATAGTATCTATGATTTATGCTGTTCCTGCCATCTTGACTAGTGTTTTTATTTCTTGGTATATTAGGTTAATACTCAAGGTCCATGCTGTTTTCAGCTTGCAAAATTATGTCTAAGTGCTAACATAAGGGAAATCAAACCTTGTATTTTAGGCTGCCTTGTTCCCAATGACTAGAATCAACATATCCAACCATTCACACAATGCTTCCTTAATGTCAGAATAATGATGTTTATCCTCCTAATACCAGTTGAGGGCTTACTATCCCAGGCATTGTCCTAAATGCTTTGATACATTAGTTTTATCCTCATGACGACTCTGTGAGATAGTAATATTAGTACCCCCTAAAGGTGAGATGAGGAAACTAAAGCCCCAGAGGATAACAAGTTGTCCATGAGAGTTTACCTCCAGAACCTAGGCTTACCTTGACCAGTATCCAACACTGCCTCCATCATGAAGAAATTACTGGTGACATATGGAGAAAACTGAAATTAACCCATTAATTAAATGACCAAAGGGGTTGATATTCAGACTGGGGATGAGGCCAGATTTGTAGAGATTCCTCAGCTCTTCCCACTCAACATTTTAGGTTTCCAGTAGGGCCCCCTTTAAGAGACAACCTGCACACCCTCTCCTCACACATCCCTAATGTGGTTCTTGAGGACCTTGATGTAGTTTTAATGACCCAGTTCCTCAGTTCCCGCTCTGCTCACAAGAGTTTGGGCTGGAGATGGGCCTTTTCATTCTTTCATTTATGAGATGTTTGGATGTTGATGTGTAGGGACAGCCTGGGGAGCCAGGGGTCGAGTGTCCTGCTGAGGGGTGCTTTGCTGGCATGTGAAGCCCTGAAGGGACTCAGCTTGGCCAGCTTCACATACTTAACCAGGGCCAGGCCTGAATGCAAAGTCTGAATTTTCCAGCCAGTACAACTTCACAAAACAAAACCATGCTGAAAATAAACAAAAACATCTCCCCTAAGAAACCTATTAATTTCTTACTTTACCTATAAAGTACTTTACTTTCTTTCTTTACCTATATGTAAAATATCTTGGAATGAATATTTAAATCAGAACATAACTTTTATTATCTTCTAACAACATGCCCCTTTTTACTGATACTCTAAGGCAACTTCTTAGGATTACTAGGAGCTCAAAACGAAATTATGTAGAAGGAGATTCTGAGAGCTATCAAACCCTCTTAAAAAACACTTTATAAGACCTTCTGCAACATCCCCTAACTTTCAACAACTAAAAGTGCAGGGACTTCTTGGGGGGCAAAAGGTTACGTGCTGAGGTATCTAGAACCATCCACACCATATTATTAATATTGTCTCCAACTGGGTAAGAGAGTCAAAGAAAGGTAAGAACCCCTGGTCACTGCCCATAGGCACCTGGTGGGGAAAACAGGCAGGCTTTCAGGACATAACGAGAGGACAGTTGCAAGCAATAAATAATCAGGGGTGTTTGGTTCTGACAGGGAATTCAGAATTTAAGGAGTACTTTGATCAAGAGAAATTGCTTAAAGACACAAGTAGTAATATGCAATATTAGAATGATTATTTTAAATAAAATATCTGTGTGGTAGCAAGAAAGCTGAATAACTTTACTTTCTATATGTGGAAAGTATGTGTGTTCAGTCACTAAGTTGGGTCCAGCTCTGTGACCTCATGTCCAACTCTGTAGCCTGCCAGGCTCGTCTGTCCATGGGATTTTCCAGGAGTGGGTTGCTATATCCTTCTCCAGGGGATCTTCCCAACCCAGGGAGCAAACCCGGGTCTCCCGCACTGGTAGGCAGATTCTTTACCAGTGAGCCAGTATGGAAGCCCTTACAGCGTGAGTGGTTCCTAGTGAGTCAAGTAAGGGCAATGGGAATACTTCTGTGTGACTCCAGGAAAGCTTATCTCCCACTCTGGACCTCAGTTTCCTCTTTATAAAAGTCAGGGTTAAACTGGAAGAGTCTGTGAGTCTCTGCCAGCTCTAACATCCCATGGTGAGACTATGTCTCCACACACAGCAGTAGAACAGATCTTCAAACTGTCCAACTTTTGGAAGGATCTACTCAGCAGGGGAGGCTTCCCAGGCAAGCACAGTGGTAAAAAAAATCCAGCCGCCAATGCATGAGATGAGGGTTCAATCTCTGAGTTGGGAAGATCCCCTGGAGGAGGAATTGGCAACCCAATCCAATATTCTTTGACGGGAAAATTTCATGGACAGAGGAGCCTGGTGAGTGACAGTCCATGGGGTTGCTAAGAATAGGACAATTCTAAGCAACTGAGTACCAGTGCTCACAGCAGGGGAGGGTGTGCCCTGACTATCCCCTGAGGGAGGCAAGTGATGAGGCACCTGAAGTTCCTGTGGTATCATACATTGCTCAGAGCAACCTTTTCTTATCTTGAAGGGCTTCATGCAACTTCAGGAAAATGGCATCTCTCACTTCTGCTAATTCTGAATCTGACCAACATCTTGACCCTCTCTCTAACTTTTAAGTTATTTGATGGAGTTGAATAATTTCCATTCTAGACTCATATGCTCTCATTTATCTATTTCCCTAGGATCTCTATTTCTTTCTCATGTTTAGATTGAGTTACTCAATCAATTTTACTATCATTCAATCTCTAGTTGATTAAATCCTAAATTTTATCATCAGAGTATTTTCAGGAGATAATACATTATAAAATTTAAAGTAATTTTTAATTAACATCATAATATGCTCATAATTGCATTTTCCAGAAAAGTCTTTAAACTTATGGAATCATTGTAGAAAGCAGAGTTTGAACCCAAATACTTATCATTGGACTTTTCGAAGATATGTGATAGACTTCTCACCTTAATTAATTATGTTTTGTAGCTGCTTTCTTTATATAAAGCTAGGAGAAATAATATTGATACATTCGGAACTTTTTTCAAGTATAGTCCAAGTAATACCATACCACCACAGAATGGGAGAGGATGGTTTAGGCAAAGAGGATATTCCTAAGCTCTATAGTAGTTTGTATGATATTGATAAATAAGTTTCTAGAATTAATTAATTAAAATAATCATATGGTTAATGCACAGGTCTCTGTCATGTCAGCTTACTATACTAAAACAATCTTTATTTTTAACTAAACACAAAAGTCATAGACTATAGTTTCTCATAACATCCTTTTTCGACAGAAACTTTACTTAGTTATTTAGTCTAACAGCTTATTTGCTTCTGAAGATGTTTATATGGTCTCTGGAAAAGTCTCGAGTATGCCATAGGGCAGATGTGCCCAAACCTATTTGGCTTTTATGACTGACTTCAAGGGCCAAGAAAGAAAACATGAAGTCAGTCCAAAAGTTGCTTTATGTTAGTAAACTAACTTCACCAGTCAAATGGGTTAAAACCATCAAACCAGTTCAGGTTTGTGGACAGTCTTCATTTAAATCCAAGTAGCCCAACACTCTGGAGAAGGCGATGGCACCCCACTCCAGTACTCTTGCCTGGAAAATCCCACGGACAGAGGAGCCTGGTAGGCTGCAGTCCGTGGGGTCATGAAGAGTCGGACACGACCGAGCGACTTCACTTTGACTTTTCACTTTCATGCATTGGAGAAGAAAATGGCAACCCACTCCAGTGTTCTTGCCTGGGGAATCCCAGGGACGGAGGAGCCTTGTGGGCTGCCGTCTATGGGGTCGCACAGAGTCGGACACGACTGAAGCGACTTAGCAGCAGCAGCCCAACATTCTCATCCCTTCAAACCACAATAGAACTCGGCTCAGGCTGGATCAGACCTCCGGGACGGAACTGCTCGCCTAACCCAGGAGCCCATCCACTAGCAGAAACAGCACAGGGAAGCCGGGCCACCAGGCACCATCAGGACTAGGGACTCCAAGGGGCACCTTTTGATTTGCAGGAGTGATTGCTAAGGGGAGGTGAGACGCTCTGAATCCTAATAACATCTCTACTCGGTGGGTATTTTCCAAACAAATGCTCCTTTCTAATGCACAGTAATAATTCCACATCTGTTCTATATATTCTTGAACAATCACACCTGTTGACACTTTGCCATCACAAGAAAAGCCCTGAAAGGTGAGGGGAGAACCTATTGAATTTATTTGTGCTTTTAGTAGAAAATGGCAACCCACTCCAGTGTTCTTGCCTGGGGAATCCCAGGGACGGAGGAGCCTTGTGGGCTGCCGTCTATGGGGTCGCACAGAGTCGGACACGACTGAAGCGACTTAGCAGCAGCAGCCCAACATTCTCATCCCTTCAAACCACAATAGAACTCGGCTCAGGCTGGATCAGACCTCCGGGACGGAACTGCTCGCCTAACCCAGGAGCCCATCCACTAGCAGAAACAGCACAGGGAAGCCGGGCCACCAGGCACCATCAGGACTAGGGACTCCAAGGGGCACCTTTTGATTTGCAGGAGTGATTGCTAAGGGGAGGTGAGACGCTCTGAATCCTAATAACATCTCTACTCGGTGGGTATTTTCCAAACAAATGCTCCTTTCTAATGCACAGTAATAATTCCACATCTGTTCTATATATTCTTGAACAATCACACCTGTTGACACTTTGCCATCACAAGAAAAGCCCTGAAAGGTGAGGGGAGAACCTATTGAATTTATTTGTGCTTTTAGTGATTTCTGAGAAAGGTGGTATTGCAGCCATCCATTAGAGCCATGTACTGTATGTAGCAAAGCTATAAGTCTGTCACACAAAAGAACCACCTGTAGCCACTCTTTCGAAAGGAAAGTCCTTGGCAAACAATGGCCCGAGTGAACCAGTTTAATCAGGCAGGAGTCAAGATCACTGAGACATAAATTAAGCATTCATCCTTGAGTAGCAGCCAAGCAGCCAAAGCCCCCATAATCCCAATTAATCCCATTTTGTGTGGGTGCCCTTGGGCCAAGGGCAGAGGGGAAGAGACTCTGTGCATGCTGGTTCCGCCTCAGCTCTTTACCTGCACAGGGGTGGGTCGTAATAAAGGAGGGCTCCTGTCCCGGCGCTGCTGCACTCAGAGCACTCCCCCCCCCCCCCCCCCCCCCCCCCCCCGCCAAACNGGAAGAGACTCTGTGCATGCTGGTTCCGCCTCAGCTCTTTACCTGCACAGGGGTGGGTCGTAATAAAGGAGGGCTCCTGTCCCGGCGCTGCTGCACTCAGAGCCCCCCCCCCCCCCCCGCATCCCCCAGCATCTGCGAACTGTCAGCAGAACTTTCCTCAAGGACACCCTGCACTTTCAGGGCTCCTCTGAAGACAGACACGACTGTCTCATTCTCCTTTGTCTGTTCAATGGCACTGACTTCCTATCCCTACTTCTGCAGCTCCCACAGAGTGAACGAACGTTTCATAAGCCCCCTGGGACTCATTTCTGCCAATTGATACTCTGTTCTGGAGGAGAGAAGTTGACCAGCTTCCCAGGAACAGGAAATTTCCCTCCAGAGAGCAGCTGTTGTGTCCACAGACAGAATCAGCTCTTGAGGCCGCTGCTTACCTCTCTTGCTCCTGGTGGGAAGGAAACTCAGTATACTCTCTGCAAACAAGTCCTTACCTTTGCTGCAGTCACTGTGCTCAGGCCCCCAAATCCCTTCCCATTTTACCAGAAGCTGCTCCAGACACCAGCGAAGCGGAAATGGCTCTGTGGTAGCTGACCAGCCAATAAAAGCCTTCCCTGCTTCTCTGGACAGCTAGCAGGCCCCAGGTCCCAGTTCTCCTTGTAGTGGCGGGGAAGAAGATGACATACGGCTGGGTTCTCTCCAGTAGAACGTGAGTGCAGATGGTGTCCACCGCTTCTCGCTTTGGCCCACATAATCCTCCCGGACTTACTCCTTCATGCTCATTCCTCTTTTCTGGCTGACAGAGATGGAAACGCACCGCCTCAACTTTCCTGGCCTGTATTCTCCTGGAAACCAAGTTTTAAAGATGGCAATGTCACCACCAGTCTGAGTCCCAGAATGGCAACATGGCACAGAGTCACATTTCCTTTGCTTTTTCCAACAACACTTTCCCAACTCTACTGTACTGTTAGAAGCAAAAAATAAACTTCCATTGTGTTGAGCAACTTTATGGGCCTGTTCATTACTGTTTATATCTACTCTAACCATACAGGCTCAAAACACGTCAGCTTCTGGAAACTCTATAGGTCTCTATCACTGGACCACCGATTCCTGGCCCTGGGTCAGGAGAAAGGGAAGAGAGGGTATGAGGGCTCCTCAACACAGCCCTAATTTCTCAACCCTAAGCTTCAGCAATGCCCTGATGGTAACGGGCCTATATTCTAGTAACTCTGTCCACATCATTCTCAGCCCGTAGGTCAGCCTTTAGATTCTCGACCCTGATGGCGGGCTGGGCTCTGAGGTTCTTCTAAGCTGGAGGTACAGGTCTTTGTGGCTCTAGCTCACCTGAGCCATTTGTGGCTCGACCTTATGAGTCAAGCCCACCAAAGGTGATGGAGAAGTAAGCCCTGACTTTTTTGGAAATTAGAGCTGAGAAGAAATCTGCATGAATCTCACTGCTGGGAAGAAAGGAAAGCACTGAAATTCTCCACTCTAAGTCACATTTAAGGAGAAGGAGAGTCTGTGGGCCCTTTTTTAACTGCAGTGAGTCCTTGTCACTTAACGTTTTTGTTTCTTGAGTCGTGTCAAGTTTAATTTCCAGAATTTCAGTTAATTGTTTAAAAATAAATTTGATGAGAGGACCATAATTCAAAAAGACATATGTACCCCAATGTTCACTGCAACAGTATTTACAACAGCCAGCACATGTAAGCAACCTAAATGTCCATTGACAGATGAATGAATAAAGAAGATGTGATACATTCAGTTCAGTGCAGTCGCTCGGTCGTGTCCGACTCGTTGCGACCCCATGAATCGCAGCACGCCAGGCCTCCCTATCCATCACCATCTCCCGGAGTTCACTCAGACTCACATCCATCGAGTCTGTGATGCCATCCAGCCATCTCATCCTCAGTCGTCCCCTTCTCCTCCTGCCCCCAATCCCTCCCAGCATCAGAGTCTTTTCCAATGAGTCAATTCTTTGCATGAGGTGGCCAAAGAACTGGAGTTTCAGCTTTAGCATCATTCTTTACAAAGAAAGCCAAGGGCTGATCTCCTTCAGAATGGACTGGTTGGATCTTCTTGCAGTCCAAGGGACTCTCAAGAGTCTTCACCAACACCACAGTTCAAAAGCATCAATTCTTCGGTGCTCAGCCTTCTTCACAGTCCAATTCTCACATCCATACATGACCACTGGAAAAACCATAGCCTTGACTAGATGGACCTTAGTTGGCAAAGTAATGTCTCTGCTTTTGAATATGTTGTCTAGGTTGGTCATAACTTTTCTTCCAAGGAGTAAGCGTCTTTTAATTTCATGGCTGCAGTCACCATCTGCAGTGATTTTGGAGCCCAAAAAAATAAAGTCTGACACTGTTTCCACTGTTTCCCCATCTATTTCCCATGAAGTGATGGGACCGGATGCCATGATCTTCGTTTTCTGAATGTTGAGCTTTAAACCAACTTTTTCGCTCTCCTCCTTCACTTTCATCAAGAGGCTTTTTAGCTCCTCCTCACTTTCTGCCATAAGGGTGGTGTCATCAGCATATCTGAGGTTAT
>SJYX01019878.1:223614-249857 GCA_006410675.1 Oreotragus oreotragus | reverse complement strand
AATAGTAAACATATGAAAAAAGTTGAAATTCATTGTAGCCACAGTTTCAGAAATTAAATCTAGTATAAGAATTTTTAGCCTACAAAATTAGCAAAGATTAAAAATAATAATACAGTTCAGTCCTGGGAAGGACAGTTTCTGCTGCAAGTCAAAGTACAATTTGGTAGAACTTTTTGGAAATCATTTCCCAACATAAAACAAGAATTTAGAAAATATTTATATTATAGAATAATGATTCTACACTGTGGAATTTACCTAGCTGTGCTTAGTCGCTCAGTTGCGTCCGACTCTTTGCGACCCCACTGACAGTAGCCCGCCAGTCTCCTCTGGCGATTCTCCAGGCAAGAATACAAGACCCAGGTCTCCCGCATTGCAGGCAGATTCTTTACCATTTGAACTACCAAGGGAGCCCAAGAATACTGGAGTGGGTAGCCTATCCCTTCTCCAGGGGAACTTCCCAACGCAGGAATTGAACCATGGTCTCCTGTATTACAGGCGGATTTTTCACCAGCTGAGCTACCAGGGAAGCCTAGAATTTATCTGAGAGACACTTTTAATTGAATTAAGGATGTAAGCACAAATGTTTGTAATGACTTTATTTAACAGAGTGTAACACAGCGTAACAAACCCGATTCCATATTGAATCTATTCCTTTATCTCTAATCTTTGGGCTCTGTTGCTTGTGCTTGGTCATGCTGGTTCTGAACCATTTGTAAAATAATGCTGCCTGTAACTTGAAATATACAGGATAGCCCATTCTCAAGGCTCTTATCTTTAAAGGCATAACACTTTGCCCACTCATATAGAGATAAAAAGTTGCAGAACAGAGAATAATATTTGTCTTGTTGGAGGTTTGTAAGAACATTGTGACCACACCTAAATGTACAGATGCATAAACAAAGAATTCTGGCATCAAGAAGTTTGCAACAATCAGCCACATCCCCTCCCCTCCAGGTATAAAAGAAGCCCAAATTCTAACTCAGGTAAGATGATTCTTTGGGATACTAGTTCATCATCTTCTTGATCTGCTGGCCTTCTAAGTAAAGTAGCCCCAACAACTCATCTCTCAATTTATAGGCCTGTAGTATAGTAAGCAGTATGAGCTTGAACTTGTTAACAATAGTAATGAGAAGCAAAAATTGAAGTCCCTCAAATATTGGAATGATTAATTAAATTATAAAATACACATAGAAGAATAATATACAGCCACAAAAAATGTTGAAGAATCTTTAATTTGAAGGGGTTATTTTTATGTCAGATATTACACATAAAAATACACATAATACTATTATAATTATATGAAAGTGAGTGTGGATGAAAATAGTTTTGATGGTTCCTAAAAAGTTAAACCCAGAATTAGCAAATGTCACAGTAATTCCACTCCTGGGTATACACCCAAAAGAAAGGAGAACAGGTACTCAAAATCCTTGTAGATAAATGTTCATGGCAGCACTATTCACAATAGACAAAAGGTGGAAATAACCCAAATGTTTATGAAGAATGAATAAAAAAATTGTGGCATATATATATATATAAAATGAAATATCATTCAGAATAATTTTTAAAAAAGAATGAAGTACACATAGATGCTACAAGGTAGACAGATGTCAAAACATGCTGAGTAAAGTGGGTACAAAAGGTTACATATCACATGGAAGTTTCTACTATATGAAATATCCAGTAGAGGTAGATTCATGTAGACAGAAAGCTGATTGGTGGCTGCCAGCAATTGGAGGGAGCAGGAATAAAGAATAACTTAAAAAAAAATTAATTTCACTGAAGTATAGTTGATTTACAATGTTATGTTAATTCTGCTGTTAATATACTAAAGTGATTCATTATTTTTCATATTCTTTTCCATTATGGCTTATCACAGTTTATTGAATACAGTTGCCTGTGCTATACAGTAGGACCTTGCTGTCTATCCATTCCATATATATAAATTTGCATATGCTAATCTGAAACTCCCAGTCCATCCCTTCCCCATCCTTCTCCCCCATGGCAACATAAAACAGTCTGTTCTTTATGTTTGTGAGTCTGTTTCATAGATAAGTTCACTTGCGTCATATTTTAGATTCTACACATATGTGATAGCATATGGTATTTATCTTTCAAAGAGTAACTATTTAATGAATTTAATTTTGAGGTGATGAGATTTTTTGGCCTTGTGTCCAAGTATTCCAACACCATTTGTTGAAAAAGACTATCCTTCATTGAATTGCTTTTATACCTTTGTGAAAAAAATCATTTGGCTATAATTTGGGGCTCTGTTTTTGGACTATATTCTGTTCCATTAAATCATATAAATTTTCCCCTTCACAAATACTATGATATCTTGATTACTATGACTTTATGGTAAGTCTTAAAATCAATTAGTGTGATTCTGTCAATTTTCTTTTTTTCAAAATTGCTTTGTCTATTCAGTTCCTTTGTTCTTCCATAAAAATTAGATTTCTAATTGTTCATTATTAGTATATGGTAATACAATAGATTTTATATATTAATCTTGTATCCTACCACCTTGTTAAAGTCACTTATTAGTTCTAGGATTTTTTTCTTTTGCTACATTTTTTTCTTTGTAAACAATCATGTCATTAGCAAATATGGATAGTTTTATTTCTTCCTTTCTGATATGTGTATCTTTTACTTCCCTGCCTGTCTAGGACCTCAAGTATGATGTTAAATAGGAATGGTAAGATTGATTGTACATCTTGTCTTGTTTTCAGTCTTAAGGGGGAAAGCTGTCTTACACCATTAGGTATTATGTTAGCTAAAAGATTTTTTGTAGATGCCTTTTATCAGGGTCTACTTCTTCCTTGCCATGAGTTTTTATCAAGTTTTTTCTGCATCAATTGATATGATCACATGTGTTTCTTTTTTAGGTTGTTGACATAGTGGTTTACAGTAATTTATTTTAAAATAGAGAACGAGCCTTACTGTTATGTATTAAATTGTGTCCTCCAAAAAAGATATGTTGGCATCCTAACCCTTAGTATCTTATTTGGAGACAAGGTCTTTACAAAGGTAATCAAGCTAAAATGAGGTCTTTCGAGTGGGCTCTAATTCAGTATGATTGGTGTCCTTATGGAGAGGGCAAAATTTAGACAGCAGAGGCAGATACACACACAGGGAGAATGCTATGTGAAGACTGGAGTTACCTGCCACCAGCCCAGGAACCAGCAGAGTTCCTGGGAGAGCCCTGGAACAGAGTCTACTCAAGTGCCTTCAGAGGGCACGCCCTTCCTGACACCTGGAGGCCAGCTCTTTACCACAGATCTGCAGAACACAGCAGTGGTTGCCAGGTTACCCTCGCCCAGCTCAGATCAGACTGCTCCCTCCTTAACTACCATTACATGTGTCGTTTTAAAGTCGAAACCAAGGCAAACTTGATATAAATATAAAACACCACGACCTTTCTTTGGAAAGTGGTGAGTTTGGTGTTGCTGTAGCCCCCAATTTCCTCTTTCATCATTAGAAAGTCTAACATGCAGAGGAATGAGGAAGCTGGCTCCTGTGGTATGCCAAGTTGGTGTTTTGAGTACAGCCTTTAGATAGGGCCATTGGCAATGCCAATAAGGAAACATTCCTGAGGAGAGTGAAGTGAGTCTAAGGCTCTCAATATTATGGCCTGTACAGTAACTAACTGCAGAAAAACAGACCCGAGTTGCTTCAGCAAGGCTCTTAGCCAACTGGTTCTCAGTTTTAAAACTCAAATGTGTTAATAGGAAGAAAAATATTTTCTGACTAACCTTAACTTGACCTTCTTTGTCCTTTATGTCATATCCCCAGATCTATCCTTCCCTTACTTTGTGTTCCCTCACAGAAGTAGTTAAGGTTCACTTAATTAGGAACTGAGTACCTACTAGGTATATGAGGCTCTCCATCCCTGAGACAATCCTTGACCACAGGAACTCGAGACTGATGTACAGAAATGAACTTACCCATGAATACATTAACATTACAAAATGTATAAAGCATTATCAAGAAAAGGGCAGAAAAATATTCAGATATTTAAAGTCATATTTATGAAGGAAAATATAGTTATTTTATATCTCTTGCATTTCTTTATTATCAAAAGAAATAATTTAAAAATCTATAATAATTTTAAGGAATAAAATAATAATAAATTGGTTAGAGTTCCTATAAATATCACACCCAAGAGATAACCATCTTAGTAGTTTACAGTATATCCTTACAAAATGCATATATACTTCTTAAAAAACAAACAGTGATAAGAGAAAATTTCACATATTGAGGTACGAGGAAGTCATTCTGGCTTATACACAAGTAAACCTGAACTTTGTGCTAACTAAAACAGTCTGTGTGTACAGACATTGTATATCTGCTTTAATTATTAAAGAAAAGGGCAGAATGTGCAAAAGTAAAGAATGTGCATGTTAATAAAAATAAAGATTAAATGCTTCCCTTCCTGGGATACCAATACTAGTACTATTTAAATGATAAGACTCCTTTCCCAGGTGCTAAGGCTGTACTGACTTGCTATGTACATGCTGAACTGTTTTCTTTTTTTTTTATTTGAAGGAATGTACCTTTGACTTGTTTGATGTTCTTTGCTCTGAAAATATACAAAACTGTGTTGAAAACCATGCTTCTCCAGAGAAGTTCTTCAGAGTTATCTGAGAGGCTGTTTGGGGGGCTATAAGTCCTTATTGACTCCTTTCTATTCCTATTATATTGTTTATTGATTATTTCCCTTAACAACAGTTGCTGGCAATTTTCCTGTATATATGGCAAATACCATTAGTGGCCCTCCAATATCCATTATGTTCTTTTCCTTAGTAATAATATTCCCAATTTTTAGTAAGGACACATGATTACCTAGAATTGTATGTTCTCTATTTTTATGGTCAGTGAATAGCAAGATCTGTAAGTGCAAAGATCTCAATGCTGGTTCTGTTACAAGCTACATGACAATGTGAGGATAATCAATTCAACTTCATTGTAGAAAGCAGTATTGCACAGTGATTTAAGTGCAGATGGAGTCCACAAATCCAGTGCTTCTTAGCAATACTATCTCAATCAAGTTACTTATCCTCCCTAAACTTCTTCTGAATGGAGACTAAAAATATCCCTCAATTCATCAGATTGTTGTAAAAATAATTAAGAGATAATGGATATGAAGAGTTTAGCACAGAGCAAGTAATTAATAAATAAGAGTTATTATTACTGTTGCCGTTGTTGTTAGCTTTTGAAAAAAAAAATACCTGCTTTATTAGATTAGGAAGAGGATAAAAACTAACTTTAAGAGTTAAAATGTCACAAAACCTAACTAGGGCACTAATCGTCAACCCTGGGATTTGTTGTTGTTTAGTTGCCAAGTCATGTCTGATTCTTTTGCGACCCCATGGACTGTGTAGCCCACCAGGCTCCTCTGCCCATGGGATTTTCCAGGCAAGAATACCGGAGTGGGTTACCATTTCCTTCTCCAGGGGATCTTCCTGCCCCAGGGATTGAAACCATGTCTCCTACATTGACAGGCAGATTCTTTACTGCTGAGCCACCAGGAAAGCCCTTATTTACCAGGCTCCTGTCATTATCTGCCAGCACCACTCTCTCAAGCAGACTTCTCACCTGGCTGCCTTTCAGCCCTTTTCATTGTAAGAACAAAACACAGCCAAGCATATTTTTTCATCTCTTTTAAGTGTCTCAACTTTTTTTCCACTCTCAGTTGAAAAGACCCACATTTAACTTTTGATCTACTTAATATATTTTCAGTTTGCCTATATTTTAAAAAAAAAAACTCAAAAAGTAAAAATTATGAAAGGTCAATCATTCTTAAGGTCAATCATTCTTAAGGTCACTAAAACAAACTCACTTGTACGATAAGCTGTACACTCACCTTATTTGGTTATTCTGAGCCTTAACTCTTTTAATTATTTTTACAGATTAGATGTGGAACTATAATAATCTAGTAGTTCCACATGTATTGCCCACAGAGACCAATTTAAGGAGCAATTAGAAAGGAGAATTTGTCCAAGAGAAAGCTTTCCCCTCAATTTAAAGGAATTAACTAAACTGGATGTTATTGAAAAGCGCAGACACCTCAGAGATCCATGATGCTGACCCCATTCTTTGTTACATTATCAGAACACTCCAGCCTATAGGGCATCCCTACGACCTCCAGGCAGTTCTCACAGTCCCTTCCTCAGCCATGCAGGGTTCATGAGAACAAGCTACATATATATGAACTCTTCATCTTACAGGGTTTACCACCAACCAAAAACTTTCATAAATTGAAGCCATTTGCAGCAGACTTTCTTTGCTGTATCCTTAAGGTCAGCACAGTGTCTGGCACATAACAGATGCCCCATAAATAGGTATCCAATGTTTCTTGAGTCTGTCCTTGCCAGAGGCAGATTTCACTTGCTGGGAGAGGAGAAAGCAGGCAGAAAGCCTAAGAGAGAAAGGAGACCTGTGTATCGGGCTTTTAATCTCTGCAGAATGCTGCAGTTGCCACCAGCTATCAATTACTTCACCACTTTGATATATACAGACCTCCTCAAGATTGAGCCACAGCTCAGGTACACGAGTGTAAATCAACTGAAACAGCTAAGCGTGGGAAAACCATCCTGGGCTGCAATCTTGCCACTGAGCAAAGATAGTCTAAATCTAGACATGCCATTTTTGTAACTTAATTACATCAGGTGCTATAACATCTTATACTTTATAAGTTTTCTGCAATAGAAAAAAACACATTTTGATTTATTGTTGTCTCTTCAATGAACTGACTGCTTGATATAATCTCTTAGTACTTTCAGTCACACTTATGAGATGGATGTGGTGAGGGTGATAGGTAGTTGGGTTTTCCAAAGACTTTTGTAAAATGGAAGATGCTTTTCACATTTTATTCTATTTATCATATTTATGTATATATATATATGTATGTATACACACAGATGTATATTTTCTCCAAGGTGTGAGAGCAGTAAGGGGAAATTTTTCACCTGCCGATCGTGATTTAAACTCTCAGCCATTTCTCTTCACTGCAGCTAGAACCACAGACTGTACCAGGCCCCAAAAAGTCATACCCAAGTTAACACTTTCAGGAAAAAAAAACCTTTCCACAATCCAAAATGAAGTATAACTGATGGACTGGAATTTAAGTTGTAATTTTCACTTCTGTTACGGGATCTCAGAGAATTTCTGTAGCTCAGATCCCACACTCACAGGACACATGTAACAGCGTGACTGTAGTCCATGACAGGGTTCAGGAGGGAGAAATCCCATCCTGCAGAGGGTACTGGGCAATGAAAAGAAGCTGAAACAGAGACTGAGAAATGGGAAGAAAAGCAAGGGACTGCAGAAACCTCTGGCTCCAGCCAGTTCAGACCATTAATTCCTTCATCAAGTATTTACAAGGGGCTATACAGACAGGACCTTGTGACTAGGGCCTCCCTCTCCTTTAAGCCATGAAATCCTATACCTTCCCCTCATCTGCCTTCCCAGAGCCAGGTGGCATGTGCCCAGGATTCCTGCATCCTTACCCCCAGGTTTGCCTTCCCATCTTGGCAGTGTTGGGCTTGAGGGCAGCGGAGCCCAGCCCCCAGCTGTCAGGGCAAGCCCACACCTTTCAGCAAACATTTACTGAATCTTCCCATAGGCCAGGAGCTATGGCAGGCCCTAGAGAGTCACAGAAAGGAGATGAACAAAATTTTACTTATTTTCTTCTAGTTGCTAAGCATGTGCCCAGATGCCTGGAAGAAACTGAAATAATAACATAAGCAGTATTTTGTGTTCTGCTTTTTCACAGAACAATGCCTCATACATATTTTTCCACCAGTGCATCCATGAAAAGCTTGAGATGCGTACAAAACAACCAAGGTAGTCAGAAATATGGAACTAAAATATCACACTGGATGGAACATACTGATGTCTTCATAACTGTCCTTTGTAATGACTGCACTCTTACTTAAGATTTGAAAATTCCCACTCTTTTGCTTACAGGTAAAACTGCAATATCTGAGAGTATATGTGTTGTTTTTCCTCTACTATAACATAACACATGCTATGTTTTGTTTTTAAGTTGTTTCCAGATTTGTGAAATGGAATTAAAGTGTGTACCTGAGGTTATTGAGAGGATTAATTAAATATATATAACATGTTTAATACAGTACCTAGTATATAGTAAGAGACCAATAAACGTTAGCTATTATTATTATTATCACCACAATAATAACTATTATTACCTAAAAGGCAGCACTTAATAAATGTTCGTGTGGTCATCTGCTTCACCTCAATCTCCTATTAATGAGAAACATCCAAGAACTGGATGACTAGGTCAACAGCAAGTCATGTCTTCATAGGTATTGGCATATTGTTCATCAAAAAGATAGTATTCAATTTAAAATGCCACTAACAACATGCAGAATGTATCCATTTCACTTCACCAAGTCTTTTCTGTTATTTTTAAAGGTGCAACACGGTATCATGAGATTACTTCAATTTTCTTTTTTTAAAATTACTGTTAGGGTGAACATTTTCCCATATGTTTTGTTTACTGTTTGGATATATTCCAAACAGCATAAATGACTTATATTCATATATTTGAAACATTATAATATTTAATGCAAATACTTTCCCAGTAAGGTGGAGTCAGAGAGTTCTGGTACCAATGAAGGAAGATCAGGGGAAGCTCACTTCTATAGATGGGGCTACAATCTCCTGCACAGTGAACTCAGCTAGTTCTATGCCATTAAGATCCACCTCTGGATACCTCTGGCCTTGCATGATACTGTAGTCCTGTATTTCTAACTGTAGGATACTTCTTAGTTGTCTTGTAGACAGCTCAACACTATCATAGACAGGCCTCAACCAGCAAACATTCCAAGCTTCCACATTTAACCCCTTCTCTCTTTGTCCTGGTCAAGAGATCTGGAGACTGTTTCTCCATATAGTTAAAAAGGCCTCTGAGCATCTCTTAGGACTGTTGTACTTTCTCCTAAATAATACCCTTGATTTATACGTCATGTGTCTTGACTTTCGATCAGGAAAACATGATGATAAAAAACTGAGCAGAAGAACCAAGTTGATATGTCATTGCAGGCCTTTTCTGCATGCCAGTATCTGCTACTAAAACTGATGCATGTGAGCTCATTAGCAGAGCAATCCCATGGAGACTGCTATCCAGTGATAGGTATTTGACAATGGGACTCAGGAATCAACCAGGGGAAAATAAAATACTAAAAATAATTGCCTCAAGCATTGGGCTCAAGTGTCTGCTTTCCTTAAATTAGTTTTCTGTTTTAGTGGTGTCATTTAATTATTTATTATTATTTTTCAAAGTTTGTTTAGTAGTTAATAGTATTGATTTTGTCTTTGCATTATGGTTTTTTCTGCTGATGCTCCAGTTAGGATATGAGTGCCATGAAGTGTGTTTTAGGCTTCCTTCTAAAGCGTAGCCTAAGGGCCTTTGCCACCCAAGTGTAATTCCACTTCCCTCTAAGGTCAGCTGCCATGGGTACCATAGGCTGCTATAGAGAAAATACAGTAAGGCAAGCATCAGGTCAAATACAAAAAGTCAAAATTTCCTTGAATTTTAAAATAAATGACGTTAGTATTTCTAAAAACTATACTTCATGAACAGTTAGCAGGATGTTGATAACATCTTCAGTGGAAGCTACCCTCCACATTATTTCCTAATTCTACCCTCACTTTCCCCCCAAATATACTGGGTCCACTTAAGAAGTCCAATCCTCTCCAGAAACAACAAACACTTCCAAGAACACACACTGAGAGCCAGTTTCTTAGTCCTTTTGGAGTATGTGTTGAAAACAAACTGCAAAGCTCTCCTTTCCAAGGTCGGGTGTGCCTGTGTACATTGCATGTGCCCACATGTGGGTACAAGTGTGTGTGTGTGTATGTGTGTGTGTGTATGGATATACTAGGCTCAGTAGGGCACACTTCTGCAGTTTGAGGAAATGATAGAGCCTGTTTTTCTAATGGCAGATTGTGATGGTATGAAATACACATCCTCAAACTTCAAATATTCATTTCTCCCCACAGGAGTCATTTCTGGGGGCTGGGGGTGGGCTTAGCCATATCTGGTGAAGACAGGGCTTTGGGCCCAGTGTATTCTAATTGATTCTAAAAAACCAGCAAGAGTTTCCCTATGTGAAGAGTATCTTTGGAGGTTTTTTTGTTGGAGTATTGGCGGGTGGGTAAGTGTGATGCCTGGAAGAAAGTCGCAACACAGAACTTAGATCACCAACAAGTTGTTCACAAACAAAAGGGCTTTCTAAATTCCAATCAATGCCACACTTTCTGGTCCGAGACTGATACTCTGAATTTTCTTCCACAGTCCACTGGAGAAGGCCTTGGGTGGGTTTAATCCAGGACAGATGAGAAAATCTTTAATTCATTCCAAGACTTATCCCACACTTCCCCAGCAGAAAAAATTGGTTACTTTACATCTCAGGCAATTATCTCCGGATTTCATTTCCTGGTAACTTAATCCCTCACTTGTAACACCGCACAATAAGGTCAAGGGTGAAGGTCTGCAGCAGCAACTCATCTTTCCCAAGCACCACACACGAGGGGCTCAAACCATTCTAGCGACCCCAAGCGTCCCCAGTTCCAGCTAAATTCACTCCACACCGTTTGGCAAGTTCCTCGAACTCCAGCTCTTGAGGCGGGAAACACTTGACCTTCAGTGAGGTGCCAGCTCTCCTAGGCCTCGCTGACTGGCCCCGTGGGTGGAGAGGGGTAGGTTTCTCCAAGAGTGTGTGCGGCGAGAGTGGACGACCAGGAGGACTCTGCAAGCACGTGGGCCCGCGCCGGCCAAGCCCGCGCTCCCCGCCCGTCTCACGGGTCCGCCCGGCCCACGCCACGCGGCGGCTTGGAGGACACCTGAGCGACCTGCCACCCCCTCGGACGGACCGCAAGCAGCGACTGCCGCCCATGGGTCGCGGTCGAGGGGCGGGGCAGCCGCGCGGGACCCACGCGGAGAGAAAGGCGCCGAGGCGCCCGCCCGCGCGCGGGGAGCCGAGCTCGCCGACCAGCCTGCCTGGGAGGTGGTGTCTGGAAAGAGCACCCGCCAAGCCTCCCAGGTTCTTCAGATTTCCCCCTGCCGCGCCGCGCGCCCCGGGCGGAGGCGGCACGTCCCCGAGCCTCAGACAGGTGCCCGGCGAAAGCCCGCGCCCGCCGGGCTCGGTGGACGCCGCGGGCGCCCCCCTCAACTGTGCTCCAGACCCGGCGGAACAAAGAGTTAGCTCGGTACCTGATCCTCGCCTTCTCTGCTCTCTGGAGCTCCTCATTTCTTTCCAGCACCTGAAGGATCTTCCTGGCTTCTTCATCGTTTAGGAAACTGCAATCAAACCCCTGAGGAACTTTCGTCATTTTCTCTACTGTGGGTGCATTACCCTTAAGCTCCTTGGCGCCTCCTGTTACAGTGACATTTCTTAAGCTACAGAAGACCAGCTTCAGGTACTTGATTCTAGAGCCAATGAAGCCCGTCCCTTTGAAAATCTAAAACCTAGGGAGCAGCCCACACCTACAGGACTAATTTTGATGACACCTTAATGACATATTTCTCTCAGGGTATCCAACCGAGATGCAAAATAAACCGCTGAGGGAGAGAGGGAACCAATCCCATCTCGAAGGGGCGGGCCGTTCCGCGCTCCTCCCTTTCCCTCCTCCACCTGGTATCAAACTTGTTTAACTAACAAGCCTACACATAATTTAGCCCCGAAGTGGGGCGGAGGCTTGAGTGTTGGCTCCAGCGGATTTATTTTGGCTGTTGTTTGCCTACAAAACTTGAACTTGACTAGTAGGCGTGAAAAAGAGAGTTTCACGACTAATTTTCGTTTCTAATAAAAAGCCCATAGGAAATAGAATTGCACTTAGGAGCTTTAGAACTGGCAGGAGGGTTATTCCTTTTAGAAAGACCCAGAAGGATTGAACTTATACAGCCACAAGGCTGAATTTAGTTTATCCTTGGAAATTAATTCTTTTCCGAGTCTCCCACCTCTCGGATACCTGCAACTCATTGTTTCACAAAGTCATTCTCAGATTTTAGAAAAATCAAAACCGTTTATGGTATTTCAGGAGAGGACATAGCCAAAGGATGGTTAAAAAGCACCTGTTTGTAGTTTTCTGTAAGATTTGATAATCTTCTTAATAAACAGTTTCAGGGAAGTAATAAAAGTGCCACTTTAAAACATCTTAATCCTCTGACTAAAGTAAAATGTAATCCTATGAAACCACAGAAATAGCTTTCCCTAGAAAGCATTATTCCAAGATCTGATGGAAATTTCTAAACATATTCAAAATATACATTTTTAAAATTATCAAGTCTGTTTCAGAAAACATTTTGTTTCTTTGGCTTCACTTTGCACACAATAACTTCATCAGATCAACTTTATTGCCCCAAAGCCTTAATTTGGTCACTTCTTATGTAGTGGTGATGGTTACTAACATTTAAAATTTGCTTCCATGTGCATCATCCCTTTTCACGGCAAAAACCATAATAAAAATTTTGTATCTGTAACAAAAATATGTCAAAAATGGTTATTTATATTTTGGCCTCAAGATCCTCTATTCACCTTATTTAAGATATGTCTAGGCAAGTAACCATTTAAATAAATTTCCGTGGGTGTCTATTTGTTACTTCTATGAAGCAGGAACTAATTCAGTTCACTAATGTACAACTCACAGAACTCCTTTATAAATAATCTCTGCGTTAATGATGGTTTAGGAATGTGTCTCCTTCATGATGTCTGTATTTTTTCCTCTTTAGTGTGTTCATTTATTCAGCATAATTATGGAACTTTTACAATATGGACACAGGCTCTTTGTTCCTGGTATAGCAATTAATTGATTTCCACCTACTATAAGGAAGCACCATACACTTTGAATTTTGCAATAAGGAGATCCTTATTTTGAATTTGCAGTCAATTTGAATTTCATTTTTAATTAAATTGAAAGTCGGGAAAACTATCATTCACATATGACTTAGATCCCTTATGATTATACAGTGGAAGTGACAAATAGATTCTAGGGATTAGATCGGATAGAGTGCCTGAAGAACTACGGACAGAGGCTGTGATCAAAACCATCCCCAAGGAAAAAAAAATGCAACAAGGCAAAATGTTTGTCTTAGGAGGCCTTACAAATAGCTGAGAAGAGAAGCAAAAGGCAAAGGAGAAAAGGAAAGATATACCCATCTGAATGTAGAGTTCCAAAGAATAGCAAGATGAGAGAAAAAGGCCTTCTTAGGTAAACAATGTTTAAGAGGAATGAAATGGAAGGAAACAACAGAATGGGAAAAATAGCTATCTCTTCAAGAAAATTAGAGATACCAAGGGATCATTTCATGCAAAGATGGGCAGAAAAAACCAGAAAAGGCAAGGACTTAACAGAAGCAGAAGAAATGAAGAGGTGGCAAGAATATACAGAATAACTATACAAAAAAGGTCTTAATGACTTGGACAACAACGATGGTGTCATCACTGACCTAAAGCCAGACATCCTGGAGTATGAAGTCAAGTGGGCCTTAGGAAGCGTTACTAATGAACAAAGCTGGTGAAGGTGATAGAATTCCAGCTGGGCAGGAGAAGAAGGGGGCTACAGAGGATGAGACGGTTGGACAGCATTGTTAACAATGGATAAGAGTTTGAGCAGACTCCGGGAGATAGTGAAGGGTAGGGAAGCCTGGCGTGCTGCTGCAGTCCATGGGGTTGCAATGAGTTGTACTTGACTGAGCGACTGAACAACAACATACACGTGAAGAAGATAATCCTTGCCTTTAGGAAGTTTATAATACAGTGAAGGCGATAACACAAATGGAAAAATGACTCCATAACAAAGAAGAACATAATAGATGTATAAAGTAAGTCCTATTACAGCACAGAAGGAAGAAGTTAGTTCCAACTGAGTGCTTCAGGGGGAGGAAACGGTATTTGAGTTACAACATGAAGGGTCATATTTCACTAAAAAGAAATGGAGGGTAGCAGGGGAAATATGTAACTCTATTCCAGGCTAGGGGAGCAGGGCACTGAACATCAGAAGTAGATTCTAGGAATCTGCTCATAGTCCCTCAAATCGTTTGGCTAATGCACAAAGTGAGTAAAAGTTTGGAAGCTAGAGAAAATAGGGGCATATCCAGAGATTGGTTAAATGATGTATTTTGGTTAGAGTATGCATTCTAAATAGGAACAATATTGTCCTTGCTGCTGCTGCTGCTAAGTCGCTTCAGTCGTGTCCGACTCTGTGCGACCACATAGACGGCAGCCCACCAGGCTCCCCCGTCCCTGGGATTCTCCAGGCAAGAACACTAGAGTGGATTGCCATTTCCTTCTCTAGTGGAGCAGTAATTGGTTCTTAGAGGGAAGAAACATCTTACTTTTAAAATGTAAAGTACAGAGACACACCCGGTTCATAAACAGACAGTACAGCTACAGCATTAAAATGTCATGAGAGAGAGGATTAAGAAAAAAGAAAATCTTAAAAGACCCCTTGGGGGACAATAATTGAAAAGGTTGAAAAACTCCTGAGGTAGGACATGAGACATAGAGTAAATAAGGCTGAACCCTGATGATGACTGTCATGCTGAAAAATCTGGACTCTACTGTGCAAGCAATGAGTAGACAATGCAGGTTTTAAGGATGACAATGGTAAAGTTGAAAGTGAACCTTGGGATGATGATTCTGGCAGCAGTTGGTAAGAAAAAGTAGAGAGAGGGTAGTGGCAAGAGGCTCTGCTGGATCCGAATGCGGGTGCAGACGAAAGGGGAAGGAGGATCAGAACTAAGTGGTGGAAGTGGGGACAGGAAGAAGGATGGGAGGCCAAAGATAATGGTTGGACTTGGTAACTCATTAGATATTGGAGTTAGAAAGAGGCCAAAGATGATGCAAGGTGTCACGAGAAGTATCTTAAAGGAGAGTAGTCCTTTTGATTATAGGGGAATCATAGGGCTTGTAAAAAAGATCAGGAGTTCAGTTTTAGACGTAGAGTTTGAGCTACTTGCAATTTATCCATGTGGAGATACTGAGCAAAAGTGAAAAATGTGGGATTGGAGATTCTTGACACAGGGGTGGAGAAGTAGATTTGGCAGTCAGCTGCTTAAAGATGACTGCCAAAATCCTGAGACTAGGTAAGGTAGCCAGAGCAAAGGATAGACAGAGAGTAGGAGTTGTGCTCAGAACCTCGAATGGCCACTGTGGACATCAACACCCAGGCATGTTTCAGCCCTAGGTTATGGCATAAGGAGGCATATGATGGAGAAATTTTTATATTGAGGTTTTATACTGAGAAATTTATAAGGCATTGAGGTTGCCTTGGAAACTATACAGGCACTTTCTGTGAAACTACAAATTTAGCACTTAGTAAATATTGTATAGTAAAGTAAAAGTAATTCTCAAAGGGTTGTTTTATGGGCTCAGCCAGCTCCAAACAGCTCTTTTCATCCTTAGTATCTAGTAAACCTGACAACCTCCTGCCCAGCCTCTCAGCTAGAGAGGCCGATCAGTTTGGTTTTTTAATAGTAGCAGCTAGATACATAGCAGTGATCTTTTGAAATCTCTCATTGTAGCAATGATCTTTTGAAATCTCTCATTGTCTCCTGTTTTCTCCAATCTCTTGGCCAAATCTCCACCAGAAGGCTTGGTTTTGTTTGTTTTTTCTCTTCACTGACACTTACTTCATCCAGCCGAGAGAAGTACTGATCACATACTTGCTTCAATTTCTGAATTTTTGATACCTAAAGTCACTTATGCCTGCAGTAAGCCATTTAAAATCATTTCTGTAGATTTTAGATAGGTTTTTCTCAGAAGTATCTTCTCTTTCAACAGACAGGCCTTTACTAGTAAACAAGAGATGGAAAACTCTGAGAAGGGAGTTACCAGGAGCTCACACAATTGTTCATTTCAGTTTTCACTATACTAATTGTCCAGTGAATAGTGTTGCAAATCTAGGTAGGAAACTCCCTTTTGGTTCATCCTGAATACACAATTACAGAATACAAATTAGAACAGTCGCTTAAACTCTCTAAATGCTAGTTTTGGTTGTTGTTGCTATAAAAACAAAGATAGTAATAGATCCAGCCTTATATGATTATCTAAAAAATTGCTGTGAAAATACACATAAAGCAAGTAACAAGGTTGATGCTCAATAAATGGTACCTATTAATAATGTTCACACACAGAGCTGCCTACAACTTTAAAAGTAACATTTTCTCTGACAACAAAAGTACTATCTATTTATTGGGGTTTGGGGAAAACTGAAAAATAAAAATAAGAATACAACAAAATCTCAGCTTTTTTACTGCTAAGTTGATGGAAGAATGCCGCTTAGTTCTGCAGACACATGGGCTCACTAGTACCAATATTTCCAAGTCTTGTCCTTAAGGCAGAGTGACAGAGGGAGATTCGGAGCTGGGGAAAATATATAATTGGTGCTAGGAAGGTTGTAGGGAGAATGCCCACCAAATGTTTAAGGCTTTCTAATGAAATAGTTTCATCAAGTCAAAAAGCATCGATCAAGGAATTCTAGACAAGACCATACCATCATGGATCACAGCCTTGTCATGGCAAAGGGGCTTGCATAAGTTAATAAAGCTATGAGCCATGCTTGCAGGGCCACCAAGACAGGTGGGTTATAGTGAAGAGTTCTGACAAAATGTGGTCCACTGGAGGAGTGAATGACAAACCATTTAAGTATTCTTGCCATGAGAAGGCCATGAACAGTATGAAAAGGCAAAAAGATAGGACACTGACGATATGCCATCCAGGTTGGAAGATGTCCAATATGTTACTGGGGAAGAGCAGAGGGCAAGTACTAGTAACTCCAGAAAGACTGAAGTGACTAGGTCAAAGCAGGAATGACACTCAGCTATCAATGTGTCTGTGGTAAAATTAAAGTCCAATTCTGTAAAGAACAATATTGCATAGGAAACTGGAATGTTAAGTAGGTAAATCAAGTTAAATTGGACATGGTCAAGCAGGAGATGACAAGAGTGAGTATCAGCATCTTAGGAATCAGTAAACTAAAATGGACAGGAATGGGCAGATTTAATTCAGATGACCATTGTATATACTACTGTGGACAAGAATCCCTTAGAAGAAATGGAGTAGTCCTCATAGTGAACAGCAGAATATAAAATGCAGTACTTGGGTGCAACCTCAAAAATGACAGAATGATAGCAGTTTGTTTCTCAGGCAAAACATTCAAAATCACAGCAATCCAAGTCTATGCCCCAGCCACTGATCCTGAAGAAGTTGAAGTTGAATGGTTCTCTGAAGACATGCAAGGCTTTCTAGAACTAACAGCCAATAAAATGTCCTTTTCATCATCAGGGATTGGAATCCAAAAGTAGGAAATCAAGAGATACCCAAAATAACAGGCAAGTTCAATCCTGGAGTACAAAGTGAAGCAGGGCAAAAACGAGCAGAGTTTTGCTAAGAGAACACTGGTCATAGCAAACACCCCAATAACACAAGAGATGACTCTACATATGGATGTCACAAAACGGTCAATACCAAAATCGAATTGATTATATTCTTTGCAGCTGAAATGGAGAAGCTCTATACAGTCAGCAGAAACAAGACCTGGAGCTGACTGTGGTTTGGGTCATTAGCTCCTTATTGCGAAATTCAGGCTTAAATTGAAGAAAGTAGGGAAAACCACTGGGCCATTCAGATAAGAATAAATCAAATCCTTTATAATTATATACTGCAGGTGACGAATAGATTCAAGGAATTAGATCTGATAGAGTGCCCGAAGAACTATGGACAGAGGTTCCTAACAATGTGTAAGAATCAGTGACCACAAAGACAGAAATATAGATCAATGGAACAAAATAGAAAGCCCAGAGATAAATCCACACACATACGGACACCTTATCTTTGACAAAGGAGGCAAGAATATACAATGGAGTAAAGACAATCTCTTTAACAAGTGGTGCTGGGAAAACTGGTCAACCACTTGTAAAAGAATGAAACTAGATCATTTCCTAACACCACACACAAAAATAAACTCAAAATGGATTAAAGATCTAAACATAAGACCAGAAACTATAAAACTCCTAGAGGAGAACATAGGCAAAACACTCTCCGACATAAATCACAGCAGGATCCTCAATGATCCGCCTCCCAGAATACTGGAAATAAAAGCAAATATAAACAAATGGGATCTAATTAAAATTAAAAGCTTCTGCACAACAAAGGAAACTATAAGCAAGGTGAAAAGACANTGCCTGGAAGAAAGTCGCAACACAGAACTTAGATCACCGACAAGTTGTTCACAAACAAAAGGGCTTTCTAAATTCCAATCAATGCCACACTTTCTGGTCTGAGACTGATACTCTGAATTTTCTTCCACAGTCCACTGGAGAAGGCCTTGGGTGGGTTTAATCCAGGACAGATGAGAAAATCTTTAATTCATTGCAAGACTTATCCCACACTTCCCCAGCAGAAAAAATTGGTTACTTTACATCTCAGGCAATTATCTCCGGATTTCATTTCCTGGTAACTTAATCCCTCACTTGTAACACCGCACAATAAGGTCAAGGGTGAAGGTCTGCAGCAGCAACTCATCTTTCCCAAGCACCACACACGAGGGGCTCAAACCATTCTAGCGACCCCAAGCGTCCCCAGTTCCAGCTAAATTCACTCCACACCGTTTGGCAAGTTCCTCGAACTCCAGCTCTTGAGGCGGGAAACACTTGACCTTCAGTGAGGTGCCAGCTCTCCTAGGCCTCGCTGACTGGCCCCGTGGGTGGAGAGGGGTAGGTTTCTCCAAGAGTGTGTGCGGCGAGAGTGGACGACCAGGAGGACTCTGCAAGCACGTGGGCCCGCGCCGGCCAAGCCCGCGCTCCCCGCCCGTCTCACGGGTCCGCCCGGCCCACGCCACGCGGCGGCTTGGAGGACACCTGAGCGACCTGCCACCCCCTCGGACGGACCGCAAGCAGCGACTGCCGCCCATGGGTCGCGGTCGAGGGGCGGGGCAGCCGCGCGGGACCCACGCGGAGAGAAAGGCGCCGAGGCGCCCGCCCGCGCGCGGGGAGCCGAGCTCGCCGACCAGCCTGCCTGGGAGGTGGTGTCTGGAAAGAGCACCCGCCAAGCCTCCCAGGTTCTTCAGATTTCCCCCTGCCGCGCCGCGCGCCCCGGGCGGAGGCGGCACGTCCCCGAGCCTCAGACAGGTGCCCGGCGAAAGCCCGCGCCCGCCGGGCTCGGTGGACGCCGCGGGCGCCCCGCTCAACTGTGCTCCAGACCCGGCGGAACAAAGAGTTAGCTCGGTACCTGATCCTCGCCTTCTCTGCTCTCTGGAGCTCCTCATTTCTTTCCAGCACCTGAAGGATCTTCCTGGCTTCTTCATCGTTTAGGAAACTGCAATCAAACCCCTGAGGAACTTTCGTCATTTTCTCTACTGTGGGTGCATTACCCTTAAGCTCCTTGGCGCCTCCTGTTACAGTGACATTTCTTAAGCTACAGAAGACCAGCTTCAGGTACTTGATTCTAGAGCCAATGAAGCCCGTCCCTTTGAAAATCTAAAACCTAGGGAGCAGCCCACACCTACAGGACTAATTTTGATGACACCTTAATGACATATTTCTCTCAGGGTATCCAACCGAGATGCAAAATAAACCGCTGAGGGAGAGAGGGAACCAATCCCATCTCGAAGGGGCGGGCCGTTCCGCGCTCCTCCCTTTCCCTCCTCCACCTGGTATCAAACTTGTTTAACTAACAAGCCTACACATAATTTAGCCCCGAAGTGGGGCGGAGGCTTGAGTGTTGGCTCCAGCGGATTTATTTTGGCTGTTGTTTGCCTACAAAACTTGAACTTGACTAGTAGGCGTGAAAAAGAGAGTTTCACGACTAATTTTCGTTTCTAATAAAAAGCCCATAGGAAATAGAATTGCACTTAGGAGCTTTAGAACTGGCAGGAGGGTTATTCCTTTTAGAAAGACCCAGAAGGATTGAACTTATACAGCCACAAGGCTGAATTTAGTTTATCCTTGGAAATTAATTCTTTTCCGAGTCTCCCACCTCTCGGATACCTGCAACTCATTGTTTCACAAAGTCATTCTCAGATTTTAGAAAAATCAAAACCGTTTATGGTATTTCAGGAGAGGACATAGCCAAAGGATGGTTAAAAAGCACCTGTTTGTAGTTTTCTGTAAGATTTGATAATCTTCTTAATAAACAGTTTCAGGGAAGTAATAAAAGTGCCACTTTAAAACATCTTAATCCTCTGACTAAAGTAAAATGTAATCCTATGAAACCACAGAAATAGCTTTCCCTAGAAAGCATTATTCCAAGATCTGATGGAAATTTCTAAACATATTCAAAATATACATTTTTAAAATTATCAAGTCTGTTTCAGAAAACATTTTGTTTCTTTGGCTTCACTTTGCACACAATAACTTCATCAGATCAACTTTATTGCCCCAAAGCCTTAATTTGGTCACTTCTTATGTAGTGGTGATGGTTACTAACATTTAAAATTTGCTTCCATGTGCATCATCCCTTTTCACGGCAAAAACCATAATAAAAATTTTGTATCTGTAACAAAAATATGTCAAAAATGGTTATTTATATTTTGGCCTCAAGATCCTCTATTCACCTTATTTAAGATATGTCTAGGCAAGTAACCATTTAAATAAATTTCCGTGGGTGTCTATTTGTTACTTCTATGAAGCAGGAACTAATTCAGTTCACTAATGTACAACTCACAGAACTCCTTTATAAATAATCTCTGCGTTAATGATGGTTTAGGAATGTGTCTCCTTCATGATGTCTGTATTTTTTCCTCTTTAGTGTGTTCATTTATTCAGCATAATTATGGAACTTTTACAATATGGACACAGGCTCTTTGTTCCTGGTATAGCAATTAATTGATTTCCACCTACTATAAGGAAGCACCATACACTTTGAATTTTGCAATAAGGAGATCCTTATTTTGAATTTGCAGTCAATTTGAATTTCATTTTTAATTAAATTGAAAGTCGGGAAAACTATCATTCACATATGACTTAGATCCCTTATGATTATACAGTGGAAGTGACAAATAGATTCTAGGGATTAGATCGGATAGAGTGCCTGAAGAACTACGGACAGAGGCTGTGATCAAAACCATCCCCAAGGAAAAAAAAATGCAACAAGGCAAAATGTTTGTCTTAGGAGGCCTTACAAATAGCTGAGAAGAGAAGCAAAAGGCAAAGGAGAAAAGGAAAGATATACCCATCTGAATGTAGAGTTCCAAAGAATAGCAAGATGAGAGAAAAAGGCCTTCTTAGGTAAACAATGTTTAAGAGGAATGAAATGGAAGGAAACAACAGAATGGGAAAAATAGCTATCTCTTCNGAGAAGCAAAAGGCAAAGGAGAAAAGGAAAGATATACCCATCTGAATGTAGAGTTCCAAAGAATAGCAAGATGAGAGAAAAAGGCCTTCTTAGGTAAACAATGTTTAAGAGGAATGAAATGGAAGGAAACAACAGAATGGGAAAAATAGCTATCTCTTCAAGAAAATTAGAGATACCAAGGGATCATTTCATGCAAAGATGGGCAGAAAAAACCAGAAAAGGCAAGGACTTAACAGAAGCAGAAGAAATGAAGAGGTGGCAAGAATATACAGAATAACTATACAAAAAAGGTCTTAATGACTTGGACAACAACGATGGTGTCATCACTGACCTAAAGCCAGACATCCTGGAGTATGAAGTCAAGTGGGCCTTAGGAAGCGTTACTAATGAACAAAGCTGGTGAAGGTGATAGAATTCCAGCTGGGCAGGAGAAGAAGGGGGCTACAGAGGATGAGACGGTTGGACAGCATTGTTAACAATGGATAAGAGTTTGAGCAGACTCCGGGAGATAGTGAAGGGTAGGGAAGCCTGGCGTGCTGCTGCAGTCCATGGGGTTGCAATGAGTTGTACTTGACTGAGCGACTGAACAACAACATACACGTGAAGAAGATAATCCTTGCCTTTAGGAAGTTTATAATACAGTGAAGGCGATAACACAAATGGAAAAATGACTCCATAACAAAGAAGAACATAATAGATGTATAAAGTAAGTCCTATTACAGCACAGAAGGAAGAAGTTAGTTCCAACTGAGTGCTTCAGGGGGAGGAAACGGTATTTGAGTTACAACATGAAGGGTCATATTTCACTAAAAAGAAATGGAGGGTAGCAGGGGAAATATGTAACTCTATTCCAGGCTAGGGGAGCAGGGCACTGAACATCAGAAGTAGATTCTAGGAATCTGCTCATAGTCCCTCAAATCGTTTGGCTAATGCACAAAGTGAGTAAAAGTTTGGAAGCTAGAGAAAATAGGGGCATATCCAGAGATTGGTTAAATGATGTATTTTGGTTAGAGTATGCATTCTAAATAGGAACAATATTGTCCTTGCTGCTGCTGCTGCTAAGTCGCTTCAGTCGTGTCCGACTCTGTGCGACCACATAGACGGCAGCCCACCAGGCTCCCCCGTCCCTGGGATTCTCCAGGCAAGAACACTAGAGTGGATTGCCATTTCCTTCTCTAGTGGAGCAGTAATTGGTTCTTAGAGGGAAGAAACATCTTACTTTTAAAATGTAAAGTACAGAGACACACCCGGTTCATAAACAGACAGTACAGCTACAGCATTAAAATGTCATGAGAGAGAGGATTAAGAAAAAAGAAAATCTTAAAAGACCCCTTGGGGGACAATAATTGAAAAGGTTGAAAAACTCCTGAGGTAGGACATGAGACATAGAGTAAATAAGGCTGAACCCTGATGATGACTGTCATGCTGAAAAATCTGGACTCTACTGTGCAAGCAATGAGTAGACAATGCAGGTTTTAAGGATGACAATGGTAAAGTTGAAAGTGAACCTTGGGATGATGATTCTGGCAGCAGTTGGTAAGAAAAAGTAGAGAGAGGGTAGTGGCAAGAGGCTCTGTTGGATCCGAATGCGGGTGCAGACGAAAGGGGAAGGAGGATCAGAACTAAGTGGTGGAAGTGGGGACAGGAAGAAGGATGGGAGGCCAAAGATAATGGTTGGACTTGGTAACTCATTAGATATTGGAGTTAGAAAGAGGCCAAAGATGATGCAAGGTGTCACGAGAAGTATCTTAAAGGAGAGTAGTCCTTTTGATTATAGGGGAATCATAGGGCTTGTAAAAAAGATCAGGAGTTCAGTTTTAGACGTAGAGTTTGAGCTACTTGCAATTTATCCATGTGGAGATACTGAGCAAAAGTGAAAACTGTGGGATTGGAGATTCTTGACACAGGGGTGGAGAAGTAGATTTGGCAGTCAGCTGCTTAAAGATGACTGCCAAAATCCTGAGACTAGGTAAGGTAGCCAGAGCAAAGGATAGACAGAGAGTAGGAGTTGTGCTCAGAACCTCGAATGGCCACTGTGGACATCAACACCCAGGCATGTTTCAGCCCTAGGTTATGGCATAAGGAGGCATATGATGGAGAAATTTTTATATTGAGGTTTTATACTGAGAAATTTATAAGGCATTGAGGTTGCCTTGGAAACTATACAGGCACTTTCTGTGAAACTACAAATTTAGCACTTAGTAAATATTGTATAGTAAAGTAAAAGTAATTCTCAAAGGGTTGTTTTATGGGCTCAGCCAGCTCCAAACAGCTCTTTTCATCCTTAGTATCTAGTAAACCTGACAACCTCCTGCCCAGCCTCTCAGCTAGAGAGGCCGATCAGTTTGGTTTTTTAATAGTAGCAGCTAGATACATAGCAGTGATCTTTTGAAATCTCTCATTGTAGCAATGATCTTTTGAAATCTCTCATTGTCTCCTGTTTTCTCCAATCTCTTGGCCAAATCTCCACCAGAAGGCTTGGTTTTGTTTGTTTTTTCTCTTCACTGACACTTACTTCATCCAGCCGAGAGAAGTACTGATCACATACTTGCTTGAATTTCTGAATTTTTGATACCTAAAATCACTTATGCCTGCAGTAAGCCATTTAAAATCATTTCTGTAGATTTTAGATAGGTTTTTCTCAGAAGTATCTTCTCTTTCAACAGACAGGCCTTTATTAGTAAACAAGAGATGGAAAACTCTGAGAAGGGAGTTACCAGGAGCTCACACAATTGTTCATTTCAGTTTTCACTATACTAATTGTCCAGTGAATAGTGTTGCAAATCTAGGTAGGAAACTCCCTTTTGGTTCATCCTGAATACACAATTACAGAATACAAATTAGAACAGTCGCTTAAACTCTCTAAATGCTAGTTTTGGTTGTTGTTGCTATAAAAACAAAGATAGTAATAGATCCAGCCTTATATGATTATCTAAAAAATTGCTGTGAAAATACACATAAAGCAAGTAACAAGGTTGATGCTCAATAAATGGTACCTATTAATAATGTTCACACACAGAGCTGCCTACAACTTTAAAAGTAACATTTTCTCTGACAACAAAAGTACTATCTATTTATTGGGGTTTGGGGAAAACTGAAAAATAAAAATAAGAATACAACAAAATCTCAGCTTTTTTACTGCTAAGTTGATGGAAGAATGCCGCTTAGTTCTGCAGACACATGGGCTCACTAGTACCAATATTTCCAAGTCTTGTCCTTAAGGCAGAGTGACAGAGGGAGATTCGGAGCTGGGGAAAATATATAATTGGTGCTAGGAAGGTTGTAGGGAGAATGCCCACCAAATGTTTAAGGCTTTCTAATGAAATAGTTTCATCAAGTCAAAAAGCATGGATCAAGGAATTCTAGACATTACCATACCATCATGGATCACAGCCTTGTCATGGCAAAGGGGCTTGCATAAGTTAATAAAGCTATGAGCCATGCTTGCAGGGCCACCAAGACAGGTGGGTTATAGTGAAGAGTTCTGACAAAATGTGGTCCACTGGAGGAGTGAATGACAAACCATTTAAGTATTCTTGCCATGAGAAGGCCATGAACAGTATGAAAAGGCAAAAAGATAGGACACTGAAGATATGCCATCCAGGTTGGAAGATGTCCAATATGTTACTGCGGAAGAGCAGAGGGCAAGTACTAGTAACTCCAGAAAGACTGAAGTGACTAGGTCAAAGCAGGAATGACACTCAGCTATCAATGTGTCTGTGGTCAAATTAAAGTCCAATTCTGTAAAGAACAATATTGCATAGGAAACTGGAATGTTAAGTAGGTAAATCAAGTTAAATTGGACATGGTCAAGCAGGAGATGACAAGAGTGAGTATCAGCATCTTAGGAATCAGTAAACTAAAATGGACAGGAATGGGCAGATTTAATTCAGATGACCATTGTATATACTACTGTGGACAAGAATCCCTTAGAAGAAATGGAGTAGTCCTCATAGTGAACAGCAGAATATAAAATGCAGTACTTGGGTGCAACCTCAAAAATGACAGAATGATAGCAGTTTGTTTCTCAGGCAAAACATTCAAAATCACAGCAATCCAAGTCTATGCCCCAGCCACTGATCCTGAAGAAGTTGAAGTTGAATGGTTCTCTGAAGACATGCAAGGCTTTCTAGAACTAACAGCCAATAAAATGTCCTTTTCATCATCAGGGATTGGAATCCAAAAGTAGGAAATCAAGAGATACCCAAAATAACAGGCAAGTTCAATCCTGGAGTACAAAGTGAAGCAGGGCAAAAACGAGCAGAGTTTTGCTAAGAGAACACTGGTCATAGCAAACACCCCAATAACACAAGAGATGACTCTACATATGGATGTCACAAAATGGTCAATACCAAAATCGAATTGATTATATTCTTTGCAGCTGAAATGGAGAAGCTCTATACAGTCAGCAGAAAAAAGACTTGGAGCTGACTGTGGTTTGGGTCATTAGCTCCTTATTGCGAAATTCAGGCTTAAATTGAAGAAAGTAGGGAAAACCACTGGGCCATTCAGATAAGAATAAATCAAATCCTTTATAATTATATACTGCAGGTGACGAATAGATTCAAGGAATTAGATCTGATAGAGTGCCCGAAGAACTATGGACAGAGATTCCTAACAATGTGTAAGAATCAGTGACCACAAAGACAGAACTATAGATCAATGGAACAAAATAGAAAGCCCAGAGATAAATCCACACACATACGGACACCTTATCTTTGACAAAGGAGGCAAGAATATACAATGGAGTAAAGACAATCTCTTTAACAAGTGGTGCTGGGAAAACTGGTCAACCACTTGTAAAAGAATGAAACTAGATCATTTCCTAACACCACACACAAAAATAAACTCAAAATGGATTAAAGATCTAAACATAAGACCAGAAACTATAAAACTCCTAGAGGAGAACATAGGCAAAACACTCTC
>SJYX01019878.1:147439-199469 GCA_006410675.1 Oreotragus oreotragus | reverse complement strand
GGTGATTGCAGCCATGAAGCTAAAAGACGCTTACTCCTTGGAAGGAAAGTTATGACCAACCTAGACAGCATATTAAAAAGCAGAGACATTTGCCAACAAAGGTCCGTCTAGTCAAGGCTATGGTTTTTCCAGTGGTCATGTATGGATGTGAGAGTTAGACCATAAAGAAAGCTGAGCACAGAAGAATTGATGCTTTTGAACTGTGGTGTTGGAGAAGACTCTTGAGAGTCCCTTGGACTGCCAAGAGATCCAACCAGTCCATTCTAAAGGAGATCAGTCCTGGGTGTTCATTGGAAGGACTGATGCTGAAGCTGAAACTCCAGTACTTTGGCCACCTCATGCAAAGAGCTAACTCATTGGAAAAGACCCTGATGCTGGGAAAAGTTGAGGGCAGGAAGAGAAGGGGACGACAGAGGATGAGATGGTTGGATGGCATCACTGACTCAATGGACATGGGATTGAGTAAACTCTGGGAGTTGGTGATGGACAGGGAGGCCTGGCATGCTGTGGTTCATGGGGTCGCAAACAGTCGAACACGACTGAGCGACTAAACTGAACTTTTATGTGGCACCTGATTGTTTCCCTTGGTTTTATTTATTACTTCATGTGGTTTAAGAGGGCTATTGTTGCTACAAACCTAATGTTTATGTACCCCCAAAATTTATATATTGAAACTAAATGCTCAGTGTGATGGTATTAAAAGGTAGGAACGTGGGGAGGTGATTAGGTCCTCATGAATGGGATTAGTACTCAGGGGAAGAACCCCCAGAGAGCTCCTTGGAGCCTTCCACTCTGTGGGGACAGAAAGAATATGGCAGTCTATGAACCAAGAAGTGGTCCTCACTAGACACTGAAAATTTGTTGACATCTTGATCGTGGACTCCCCAGCCTCCAAAACTGTGAGAAGTCAATTTCTGTTGTTTTAGGACCCTCAGTATTTTGTTATAACAGCCTGAACAGGCTAGGACAATTGTCAAGTGACAAGTTGGATGTTACTTTGTATAAGTAGAATGTTATCAAGTACCTTCGAACAGGATAATGATACATAAGCTTCTAAATATGAGCTGTTGAAAGAACATAGCTAAGAAGTATGCTGATTCCTTTAGCTAAGACTGTGAATGGGTAAGAATTGTCTTCAATAGAAGACCTCCCTGTAGTTAATAGCATCTTCCTGCAGTAGATAAAAATATGCCATATATACTGATTGTCCCGGAGCTGGAATGTCTAAATTGAGTATAATGGAGCTGAAATGTGTACTCTTTTGGAATAGAGTAACTTCTAGGTCATGTGAAATCCTATTAAACTAATTACTGTGTAGATGAAAATGTGCCAGTGCTTTAATTAAGTCTATGTTATAATGCCAATAATCACATGATGGTATGTATCACATTAGATTTTCTTCTAGTCAAGGAGTTTACTAGATAATCTTTTTTTTTTTTGGATAGACAATTCAAAAAAATTAATAGCATACTTCAGCTAACAGTCATAGGAGAGAAAAATGACTCAACACACAAAGAAATATACAAACTAGGAATAGTATCACAAGGCTGACTAAGAAATGGTCATGTAAATTTATGACTGCATGAGGAGCAATATAAGCTTATAAACAATAATGTATATAATAATAGATGCCATTCTACTTCTGGGACCTTTTTTAAGACCTTAAATACTGGAATTCAATCAATATTTTTTCCTTGAAACTGTTTTCTCTGGGTATAAAGTGTCCCTCTATTTTAAATTTTTAAATATGATAACAGCAAAAGCTATGGAAACTTTGATCTTTTGCCTACAGTGTAAATATTTGAATACAAAATTATAGATTCTTTACATCTCTTTCCTATTTGTTTTTAAGGCTGGTCCAACTGCAGTGACACAGTAAGCATTTACTATGCTTTTCCTCATGTCTTATCAAATTGTTTGCTCGAAACACTCCTCCTTGCATCCTGCATCTGTTTCCAGTGCATGCATGCATCCATTCATTCTGACTTATTTCATGTATTCATTCAATAACTATTTATTGAGTCAGGCACGGTTCTTAACATCTTAATTTTAGTTTCTCTTTTTAGTTTAATTTCCTCCAAAATCCTGCTATGATCATTTTAAGCAGTTATTTGCCCCAAGATCCTACACCTCTCTTTTTGAAGAGTGTATTCTCTATGGATCTATGTTACCTAGCAGTTTTCCAAAGAGACAGGTTACCTCGGCTAGATGGGGTTCCTCTCATTACTCATTGTCATCTTTGTACTCCCACTTCATTAAAGCCATCCTGTGTTATCAAGTGAGTTACAAGGTACTAGTAGGATGAGTAAAGAAAATTGAAACTGAATGCCTACTGCAAATACTGTGCAAACCATGTGTAGTTTCCCAGGTTGATTTAAAATCATATTTCAATGGAGTGCTAAAAATTTTTAGAACTAGACATAGGTGGTATTTGTACAGCATGGTGTGTACTAATTGTCACTGAATTATTTAATTTAAAATGGTTAACTTTATGTTATGTAAATTTCAACTCAATAAAAAATTTTTTATTTGTCCATGTTGATAAAATTGTGAACCTCCCCATCTTCACCTCAATAGTCTAGAGAATGATCCAAATATAAACTCAGTGTATCAAACATAATGTCATTGTTAACTCAGTTTTTTCAAAATATGAAGTTTTAGTCCAGCAGATTAGCCTTAAGTCAGAGGAGCTGTAAATACTTACAAGGCACACCTGCTCTAGTCTGATTTTATAGCCTGTTCCTTCCACATGACTCTGAATGCTGGCACACATATGATCTCCACCTGTGGGTGAAGATAGCTGTTCCTAATAATACCAAATAACCATAAGGAGCAAGACGTTATGGACTGATATGGAGGAAACAAAGGCTGTTTCTAGAAAAAGCAAGACTGATCTAAGAGATTTAAGGGAAAAGGTGGTTGGGATTCTGGAATGATGTTGGGGAAACATAACAATGCTATTAGTATAAGTAAATATGCACTTGAGATGTGCCTTATGGTCTAGGACAGAAAATAAGATGTTCTGTTGGATTGATCTGCTTTAGACTAATTTTTGAAGGTAGGCAGTTATTTTTGCTGCATTAAATTGGGGTAAGGGATAATTTTTTTTTTTTTAACTGATTAAAGAGAATCTATTTTCCTTTCAATTCAATCTTCCCTCATATCCTACCCAACCTTTTGATATTTTCTGTATTTCTTTCAGGTATATCATTATTGCAATTTAGAATTCAGAGAGATTTTTCTACTGAGGAGGTTTGGCCCAGTCCCTTTTCTATAAGCAAGTGTCCTGGTTTATAGATGATGAGAACGGAAGTCAGTGTGAACGTCCTGAAGAGGACCTTTAAAGAAGAGGGTACCGAAGAGAGGCAGCCAGAAAAGTGGTCTGGAAGTGGATACTGAGGTCAATTGAATGCCAATGCCTGAGGGTCCTGAGACCCCAGAGTCAAAGGGAAGAAGTGGCTGCTGCCTCTGGTCAAAGAAGAAATTTGGGTCATGAGGACAAAAATCAGTTTTTGATTAAAGAGGAAGGAAGACTCAAAGTTCATAATTGTATAAGAAATTTTGATAAAGTTAATCAGGGTTTCAGAGGTCATATAGTCAAGTTAGAGAAATAAGGCTATCATATGAAGCTAAGTTGAGTGAGACTGACTTGGAAGGGATTGGGAATAAAAAAGAGATCATAAAGAAGATAAACAGGATAAAGAAAGAAGATAAGGTTCACAAATAAAGAAGTGAATAAGAAGGATATGCCTCAACAGCAAGATCACAGGGACTGAGATGGGGTTTCAGGGAAAAAAAAAAAAAAAACTTTCTAGGACAAGAGTATCAAGCTAATCATCTCCACAATTCCAGACAGAACTAGTGTGTCGAGGTGAGACACCTTGAAATGATGCTTCAAGGAAGAGAAACTTTCACTGGTAATGAATTTTAGCCATCCTTTCCAAAATGAATTGATCACAAAAGCAGTGACCGTGCTGTCTAGGTTCTTTCCATCCTTCAAGGACTCAATGTCTGAGTGGCACTTGCTGAAGGTTTACAAGCAAAAGTAATGGAAAGTATCTGCCTAGTTAAAGCATAGGAGATGTTATTCTTATAAAAATTGAACTGTATGATATATTAGAGCAGTGTTTCTCAACCATTTTGCTGCCCCCAGGTACATTTGGCACAGTCTCGAGACATTTTTCATTGTCACAACTGGGGATAGGCGTGCTGCTGGCAACTACTACAGGGTCAGAGATGCTGCTGAAATCCCTACAATGTACAGGACAGCTCCCCACAACGGAGAATTATTTGGTCCAAAACTCAGTCAATAGGGCTGAGGTTGAGAAACCCTGTATTAAAGTGATTTGGACTGAAAAACCTGGGATCTGGAACATGCTGCACTCATTGCTAATTCTCTGTTCTTTGAGAAAGTGAAGTTGCTCAGTCCTGTCTGACTCTTTGCAGCCTTATGGATCGTAGCCCACTAGGCTCCTCTGCCTATGGGACCCTCCAGGCAAGAACACTGAAGGGGGTTGCCATTTCCTTCTCCAGTCCTTTGAGAAACTACTTGGCTTTTCTGATGGATCAGATGAAGTTGCTTGACATATATATCGGATTGACCAAGAAGTTAGTTCAGATTTTTCTGTAACATCTTATAGATGACATGAATGTTGATGCATCATTCTGAAAAGCATGAGGAGAAATAGGAATGTAACTATTCACCACCAGAGGCAGTGACTGACAGTCCCCTCCTGCCCAGTTCTTTGCTGCCACCCCTTCTCAGGCCCTCAGCTCCTCCCTTTTGGAGGATGGCAGCAGCCTCTCTGCTGGCCTCCCGGATTCCACTCCAGGCTCTTTTGAGTCCATTTTCAGAATGGAAACTAGACTTGTTTTCTTGACGTGTTCCTTTTAGCATATGATCTCCTGGATCAGGAATCTGTTCTACGTCAGTTCCCAAACTGCCTACTTCTAAAGCCCCATCCTGATCTGATCTTGCTGTTCCTCCAAATGTGCTCTAGTCACTTGTTTCCTCATGGCCCCTGTCTTGGCTTAGTTGCTTTCCCTGCCTGTGTGCCTCTGTCTCCTCCACTGTTATATATACCCTGCTCATCGTAAGGTTTGGCTCAACTTTCCTTTATTCCTTCTGTTTGCACCTTCTCCAACCTACCTGCCCTTCTTCTCCGAAAGCTTTGAGATCTATTAATCAGTCCCACACAACCCACACAACTTAATGCCATGTTATTTACTACTTTTTCATATATTTAAAATTTTGATCTCTGATGAGATTATAAACTCGATGATTACTTGATGATTTTAAACCTTTTAAAAACAGAGTTTCGTTTTAAAGACTCAGCTCACTTTGCACATGAAGACTTCCTGAGCTTCCCCAAGTGATTCATCCCTGCCTGATGACACCCTCCCTCAAGCCTCACTCTACCCATACAGACCTTTACCATAGCCCTGGAATTAATTTTTTACTGTACTTTTTGTTTACATACCTTTCTCCCTTAGCTAGATGGTAAACTATTTTGGTAAACCTTGTGGAGCAGCAACAGTATCTTAATTATTTTTATTTTTTAAAACTCATACATTCTTCTCTAGGTTCAATTTTTTCATATAAAAATTTATTGATTTTTAAAATTATAAACAACTGAGAGCATGAGCATTTCCATTTAACTTTACAGACAAAGATCTTAGATGGTGACTTTTCATTATGGCCATCTAAGAGTTATCATATTAAAGCTCAAGAGAAATAGGAGAGATTAGATGCTCTAAAAATAGAGGCTCTTCTCCTGAAATACCTTGAACTATGAACCTAAGAATGAACAGAAGCTGTTGCAGACACTAGACGGATATAACACAAATACAAAACATTGCTAACGACAATATCACTAACATAAGATTTTTTAAAAAGGGAAGAAAAGTCTCATAATCTGTCTGTTCCCTTTATCATATCCTTGTTACTTATATGCCTTGAAAAGTGGAAAAACTGGGAGAAAGATAGAAGGAAGAATTCTAGAATTCCCACTTAATATTAACACTGATAAAAAGAATTAGTTTAAAAACCTCCCTAGGCCTGTATTTATTAAATGTCATACTGTTTTGTGTGGGGAGACTATGAAGTCAACTGGAAAAGACTCCATCATAATTTTTCTGTTTTCAAAATACTCTTTAAATGAAACATTCTTGCCTCCCCCCATGACTGTCAGAGTATCAAAGGGTTGGAAACCATGTCATTACTGGTACTTACATCTTAGCAGCTGGAAATGATGGTGTCACTGGCATGATGGCTCAAGAGTGTGCTAACAATTTTCTTTGTTTTGTTGGCTCTTATATATATATATACATATACTCTTCTAATTTGCATGAATAATTGCCTAAATGCTAAGCAATTACCCAGTTTCCTAAGTGGTGATTTGTGCATGTGAAGAATCCCTCCCCTTTAGTAATCTTTCATACCTCCACCCACAGGTACATCAAACAAGGTCCCATGTGTGTCTATCTATTGCCTTCTCTTAGATCAAATATAGTGCTATTTTTGTAGCCCTTGAGGTCTGTCCTATTATTTTTCAGAGCTTTCTCCCTGTGAACCAATTTTTTAATTGTGTCTCTACTGAAGGAGTTGTATTTTGGCATTTCTGGCAAACCATACATTTCTAACTGGCCTTAGTGCATCTTTATAGTTATCTCCTTTATAAACTAGTATTTCTCAAAGAATAATCCGAAGATTATTCTGAAGATCAGAATCAGATCTTGAGTTGCTTATTAAAAATGCAAATTTATGGACCATTCAGAATCAGAATCACTAGTTGTAATCAGGAATCTGATTTTTTAAATTTAGTTTTTTAAATTATTTTAAAATTGTGGTGAAATGCACATAGCATAAATGTATCACTTTAACTATTTTAAAGTGTAGAGTTCAGTGGCATTAAGAATATTTGCATTGTTGTGCAATCATCATCACCAACCATTTCCAGAACATTTTCCATTTTGCAAAACTGAATGCTATAATAACTTCCCTTTCCACTTAACCCCAGCCCTGACAAGCACCATTTAACTTTCTATCTCTATGAGTTTGGCTATTCTAGGTATCTCATTTAGGTGGAATCATACAGTACTTGTTTTAAGATATTTTTTGATATGAACTATTTTTAAAGTACATATTGAACTTATTACAATATTGTTTCTGTTTTATATTTTGATCTTTTGGCTGTGAGGCATGAGGCATCTCCAACCAGGGATGGAACCCACACTTCCTGCATTGGAAGGCAAACCTCTGGACTGCCAGGGAAATCCCAAATACTTGCCTTTTTGTGTCCAGCGTATTTCACTAGCATAATGTCCTCAAGGTTCATTCAGGTTATAGCATCTGTCAGAATTTCCTTATTTTTTCAAACTGAATAATATTTTATTGGATGTTTATAAGGAATCTGCGTTTTAAACAAGCACTGTAAGGTAATACTTATGCACACTAAAGTTTGTAACCACCACCAAGTTTTGTGATGTTCAAATTTCACTTTCCTAAAGATTCCCAAGGTTCTGCTCATCACCTCACAACAGTGTAGTACAAAAGAAAGGTACTTTTGTGTTTATAGAATTCTCAAACTAGACAGTCAGGATAGGCTAATAATATTCTGGAAATAGAAAAAGCTTCAAAGACATCACTATTAAACTCAGTTCTTCTTAAAAGTCGCTTTCCCCACTGATGAATGCACATTCCTGGAGTACAGAAGGAAGATGCCCTGTGTGCTTTTCTGCAGTTCCTTCCCAGCAGCTAGGAGAATTGGCCAATGGATAAATTTGGTGGTATAGGAAAGTGCTTTACAGAGATTGCAAAGACTTCTGTCTTGGAAGGCTGCTCCCTTGAGACCAAAGTTCCATCCTCAATGCCAGAGAGAATGAGGAAACAAGTGAGTCCACGGCTGAAGGCTGAAACAAGTAACAACTGTCCCTGAGAATTATTCCTGTGTGAATTAGTCATCCACACTCAGAGTTGTTTTGGGCTCTTGTTATCTCACAAAGATCTATGAACTGATTTATTAGTGTTATCCTATGTAAATTGTTCTTAACTAGGGATGTTTTGCCTCCCAGGGGACACTGGCAATGTTGGGAGACATTTTTAAGAGTCACAGCTCAGGGATAGGAGTGGGAGATGAGGGGCATGGGTGATACTGGCTCCAATGGGTAGAAAACAGTGATGATGCCAATCACCCTTAAAGCACAGCGTAGCCTCAAAAAAAAAAAAAAAAGAGAGAGAGAGAGAGAGAGAGAGAATGATTAAGCCCCAAATAGCCACTCCAGTATTCTTGCCTGGAGAATCCCCAGAACAGAGGAGCCTGGTGGGCTGCCGTCTACGGGGTCGCGCAGAGTCGGACACTACTGAAGCGACTTAGCAGCAGCAGCAGCAGCAGCAATAAAGAAAATCAATGAGCTTTGTTCTATTCGATGTTATCCTAGGTACTAAAAGAAAGACAGCAGGAATAATAACTGTTGTCATTGCCTGCTTGTGAGCAAACTTGATTGTTACTCCTGGTGGCGTGAAAATGGCACAGAGTCATCAAAGCATGACTTGGAAGAAAATTCTGAGAGCCATAGTGGAGGCATCTTTTTAAAAATAACCATTTTCAAGGCTCATGATGGCATAGAGGCCAATATTATGTAGAAAAAAGGAGACGTCTATGACTTGGAGTCAAAGGTGATTCAGAAAGGTCTCACTATATAAAAATTGAAGAATATTTTAAATTTATTTTGCTAAGTTTTTCTTTTTATCTCTGTATCAGGGTGGCATATGGTTAAAATTGCCCAATTTAAAGAAACTTTTTCAATAAGCTTGAAAGAAAATTTCTACATTACTACTAGAAAGCATTGTGTATAGTTGGCAATGTTTTCTTACATTACGTGAAAGAATGTCTCACAATATACAGAATGATCTAATGAAATATATTATCATTTTCCTGTCAATAAAGAAAAAGAGCCTTAAAGATGTTAAGTGTCTTGCCTAAGGTCACACAGCTAAGCAGCAGAATGAGGATGTGACCCTACTTGTCTCTAACTCCAAAACCTGTTCTTTTTTCCCACTACATTTCGTCACTCCTCTACTGAATTTTTCTTAAACATCATAGGCTTGTTTGTTTTCACAAACATTTCATTCATTTCTTTACATGAATTAAATTTTTTTTTGGCTGCACCGGGCCTTCGTTGCTTTTAAGTGGGCTTCCTCTAGTTGTGGCGAGTGGGAGCTTTCTTGGTTGCAGGTGCAGGCTTTTCTTTGAAGAGGCTTCTCTAGTCGCAGAGCACAGGACCTAGAGTCTGGGCTCTGTCGTTCTGCCCACAGGTGTAGTTGCTCTGTGACAGGTGGAATCTTCCTAGACCGGGAACTGAAACCATGTCCTCTGCATGGGCAGGTGGATTCTCATCCACTGCGCCACCAGGGAAGTTGTGTTTTCACTATTTTGTGGCTCTAGAACTAGGACATTTACTTCTTAAAAAAAATTTTTTTTAAATTTTTTGGCCACACCATATGTATGTGGGATCTTAGTTACCCGACCAGTGATCACAGCCAACCCCCCTGCATTGGAAGTGCAGAGTCTTAACCACTGGATGCCAGGGAAGTTCCATGCTGTGCTGTGCTGTGCTTAGTCGCTTAGTCATGTCCGACTCTTTGTGTCCCCATGGACTGTAGCCCACCAGGCTCTTCTGTCTATGGGGATTCTCCAGGCAAGAATACTGGAGTGGATAGCCTATCCCTTCTCCAGGGGATCTTCCCTACCCAGGAATCCAGCCAGGGTCTCCTGCATTGCAAGTGGCTTCTCTACCAGCTGAACTACCAGGGGAGCCCAGGGAAGTTCTGTACTTCTTTTTAAATCTTTTATTTCTTTTACAATGTGATGCATAAGTGTATTAATGACTTTTGACTTTGTGGGAGCAAAATCTGACTCTGTTTCTATTTTTACTAGAGCTTATCAAAACATTTTACAATTTAAAAGAAAGAATAAACATTTACTGAGCTCCGTCTACACTAGGCACTGTGTTTTTAGGATAAATATTATTATTCCCATTTTAAGGAGGAGGAAACTGATTCTCACAGAAATTAAGTAACTCATCAAAGGAAAACCAAGTAAGTTGGCAAAGCTTAGACTTTAAATTCTTTTTGAGTATGGTTGTGGATTTCTCTTCCCAACGAACAAAAACAATAAAATGTATTACTGCACCATTATTAGATACTATTGAATAAAGTTACATTTGTCCAGTGAGGAAGAATTAAATAATGCACATCTGTCCCTTATATGAGCTTCCCAGGTGATGCCAGTGGTAAAGAATCCGCCTGCCAATGCAGGTTAGACATAAGAGACAAGGGTTCAGTCCCTGGGTTGGGAAGATCCCCTGAAGGAGTTAGGCTATTAATTCTTATACTTGTTATTATCAGAATTAACTTTAAAAGTCTATATATTTCTGGATTAAAAACTTGAAAAATATTTACCCAAGTAACAGGAAGATTAAGATGATCATATACAGAGTTTTGTTAGTAAATTTAAAGTAAATAGTAAAATTTAAGAAGTTCCTGTGGTCAGTTTCCACTATTGTACTGATGCCCATCAAAACATGCCAAATGAATTACTATAGGGTTTCCCAGGTGGCGCTAGCAGTAAAGAACCAACCTCCCAATGCAGGTAGACATAAAAGACACTGGTTCGATCACCACGTAGGGAAGATCCCCTGGAGAGCCCATGGCAACCCACTCCAGTATTCTTGCCTGGAGAATCCCACGGCCAGTGGAGCCTGGCAGGCTATAGTCCATAGGGTAGCACAGGATCGGACATGACTGAAGCGACTTAGCATGAACAAGTTAACTTACAACAGAATATGTCAGTCTAATTGTGTTGATGGGCCATACTTTTTAAGTTTCCATTTATATTAAAGCATATCAATCAGACATTCTGTGACCACTGAATTAAAACCGACGAAAAACATTACAGTCATAATTGAGAGGGAAGAATTATGGTTTGCGCTCTATGCTTACACTGCTTAGATCATTACAGAGCCAGATGACCAGAGTGCAATGTAAGAGTCTAGTCTGGGACATACCTGCAGGGATGTGTTGCTTATCTGGCTAATCTCAAGATCAACAGGTGGCATAAAGAGAAGCTGCTTCTGACAGAGGTCTTGAGAATCACATCAAAGCAGTTTTGAGAAGTTTTATATGGAAGGCTTACCATAAATCCAGCCCATGTCAAAGTCGAGAGATGCATTAATTAACTCATCTACTTGCTCATCAAATGTATACTGGATACTCACTGCATGGAAGATACTCTGTGGGAAACCAAAGTTCTTAAGGATGTTAGCCTGGCAGAGGATGTTTGGTCATGCCAAGGGCGACATACACACAGAAGCTGAAATGCTTAAGAGAGAGAACTAGCATATTTCTTTCTTGCCAAAAGCCAGGAGAGAAAGCTTTATTTATCAACCACAGTAGCAGCCAAGAATCTCTTTTAATATTGTGACAATGCTTTATCGGTTATATTGCTTAACACATAACAGAAGTCATGTTATCTCAAGAGTAACTGTTACACCAGTTATGACAGTAAAGGCTTTCCTGGGGGAAAAACTGTATTCTCCCATCCTCACTTCAAATAGCTATTCATGACAATTTAGGATGTGTTGCATGAGTATTTAATTTGTAAACAAATTTAACTCCTAGGACTGCATACTAAATGTTTATTAAATTGAAGAAAATGTTTATGATTAATTTCATTTCTTCCATAGTTAAAAACCAAAATACATTTTTGTATAAAGAGTATTTAGACAAACAATCAGTATCTTTTTTGTCAATACTTAAGGTGTGTTGCTTATTTTCTAACTGATGATCAAAACAGTCAGGACATTCAAGCTTAAGACATGACTCTTATGATTCAATTGCTGCTTGACTTGTCTAATGGTTGCCTCATTGGGATTTTATGAATCAGCTTGTCTTCCGTGTGTTGACTAACTAGAAGAAGGCCTTCTGGTTTCTCCTGAGAGACAGTTTCCCTTTGCTGTGGTCAACATCACCATGATGCTTGGAAAGGATGGTCACATTCCAGGGTACTGGGCGGTGTCCCAAGTCGGAAGCTGAATTAGGAACAGCACAGTTCTGTCCTATCCCTTAAATATTTCATGAGCATCCACTTAGTGCAGTGCTTAATACTGTAGTCCTTGGCCTTTAAGACTTTACAGCCCAGTAGAAGAGTAGAAAATATAAGAGCACAGCTAAATAAAATGGGCCAGAATAGAAGGTTTATCATAAGCAAACTTGGAAAATTCAATGTTAATTAAGATCCCTCTTAAATTGACACCTGACAACTGACATAAACCAAAATACTCTCCCATTTGGGAGTAAGANTACAGCCCAGTAGAAGAGTAGAAAATATAAGAGCACAGCTAAATAAAATGGGCCAGAATAGAAGGTTTATCATAAGCAAACTTGGAAAATTCAATGTTAATTAAGATCCCTCTTAAATTGACACCTGACAACTGACATAAACCAAAATACTCTCCCATTTGGGAGTAAGATATCCTTAAATAGCTCCTAGGGCTTCTGTTTTTTTTTTCTTTTTCTCTTTAATGATAATATTCTATGAGTATTGCTTGTTAATGGATCATCATGTTTGGGGACAAAGGGAGATAGAAGACGAAAGGGAAGAGAAGGAAGATGACTAAGGTCTAATTCAGGAATACTCCAGTGGCTCAGAAAGAAGCAGAAGATTTACCTTTTTACTGTGACCTTGTTTGTCTAGGAGATGCAGATGCTGTTTGTGGGCGTGAAAAGCTGAGTCACCTTGCAAAGAAAAGGCAAGACCTTTTCTCTGTATCCTTTCTGCATTTTCTACTCACACCAGATGTACACCAGAGTAGATCTAGACAGTAGTTAACCATGGGATTGTATTTGATTAGTGAGTAATTAATGAATTTATGGCAGATTTGGGGAACATTTTTTAAAAAGACAGTATTTCTAAGTACAAGCAACCTAGACCACTTAAGGATGATGCTTTGGACATGGCCTAACCTGTCAGAGACTCCTACGACTTGTAACCCACCCCATCTCTTTCCTCAATCTTATAAGTTCATGTGGCAGAAGAACATTTAGTTTTTATTTTTAGTATATATGTTTGTTAGAGTTATTAATAAAATAAAAATAAAAAGAGAACATTTTTTCTTTGAGAAAGTGAAGTTGCTCAGTCCTGTCTGACTCTTTGCAGCCTTATGGATCGTAGCCCACTAGGCTCCTCTGCCTATGGGACCCTCCAGGCAAGAACACTGAAGGGGGTTGCCATTTCCTTCTCCAGTCCTTTGAGAAACTACTTGGCTTTTCTGATGGATCAGATGAAGTTGCTTGACATATATATCGGATTGACCAAGAAGTTAGTTCAGATTTTTCTGTAACATCTTATAGATGACATGAATGTTGATGCATCATTCTGAAAAGCATGAGGAGAAATAGGAATGTAACTATTCACCACCAGAGGCAGTGACTGACAGTCCCCTCCTGCCCAGTTCTTTGCTGCCACCCCTTCTCAGGCCCTCAGCTCCTCCCTTTTGGAGGATGGCAGCAGCCTCTCTGCTGGCCTCCCGGATTCCACTCCAGGCTCTTTTGAGTCCATTTTCAGAATGGAAACTAGACTTGTTTTCTTGACGTGTTCCTTTTAGCATATGATTTCCCGGATCAGGAATCTGTTCTACGTCAGTTCCCAAACTGCCTACTTCTAAAGCCCCATCCTGATCTGATCTTGCTGTTCCTCCAAATGTGCTCTAGTCACTTGTTTCCTCATGGCCCCTGTCTTGGCTTAGTTGCTTTCCCTGCCTGTGTGCCTCTGTCTCCTCCACTGTTATATATACCCTGCTCATCGTAAGGTTTGGCTCAACTTTCCTTTATTCCTTCTGTTTGCACCTTCTCCAACCTACCTGCCCTTCTTCTCCAAAAGCTTTGAGATCTATTAATCAGTCCCACACAACCCACACAACTTAATGCCATGTTATTTACTACTTTTTCATATATTTAAAATTTTGATCTCTGATGAGATTATAAACTCGATGATTACTTGATGATTTTAAACCTTTTAAAAACAGAGTTTCGTTTTAAAGACTCAGCTCACTTTGCACATGAAGACTTCCTGAGCTTCCCCAAGTGATTCATCCCTGCCTGATGACACCCTCCCTCAAGCCTCACTCTACCCATACAGACCTTTACCATAGCCCTGGAATTAATTTTTTACTGTACTTTTTGTTTACATACCTTTCTCCCTTAGCTAGATGGTAAACTATTTTGGTAAACCTTGTGGAGCAGCAACAGTATCTTAATTATTTTTATTTTTTAAAACTCATACATTCTTCTCTAGGTTCAATTTTTTCATATAAAAATTTATTGATTTTTAAAATTATAAACAGCTGAGAGCATGAGCATTTCCATTTAACTTTACAGACAAAGATCTTAGATGATGACTTTTCATTATGGCCATCTAAGAGTTATCATATTAAAGCTCAAGAGAAATAGGAGAGATTAGATGCTCTAAAAATAGAGGCTCTTCTCCTGAAATACCTTGAACTATGAACCTAAGAATGAACAGAAGCTGTTGCAGACACTAGACGGATATAACACAAATACAAAACATTGCTAAAGACAATATCACTAACATAAGATTTTTTAAAAAGGGAAGAAAAGTCTCATAATCTGTCTGTTCCCTTTATCATATCCTTGTTACTTATATGCCTTGAAAAGTGGAAAAACTGGAAGAAAGATAGAAGGAATAATTCTAGAATTCCCACTTAATATTAACACTGATAATAAGAATTAGTTTAAAAACCTCCCTAGGCCTGTATTTATTAAATGTCATATTGTTTTGTGTGGGGAGACTATGAAGTCAACTGGAAAAGACTCCATCATAATTTTTCTGTTTTCAAAATACTCTTTAAATGAAACATTCTTGCCTCCCCACATGACTGTCAGAGTATCAAAGGGTTGGAAACCATGTCATTACTGGTACTTACATCTTAGCAGCTGGAAATGATGGTGTCACTGGCATGATGGCTCAAGAGTGTGCTAACAATTTTCTTTGTTTTGTTGGCTCTTATATATATATATACATCTCTTTAAATGAAACATTCTTGCCTCCCCACATGACTGTCAGAGTATCAAAGGGTTGGAAACCATGTCATTACTGGTACTTACATCTTAGCAGCTGGAAATGATGGTGTCACTGGCATGATGGCTCAAGAGTGTGCTAACAATTTTCTTTGTTTTGCTGGCTCTTATATATATATATACATATACTCTTCTAATTTGCATGAATAATTGCCTAAATGCTAAGCAATTACCCAGTTTCCTAAGTGGTGATTTGTGCATGTGAAGAATCCCTCCCCTTTAGTAATCTTTCATACCTCCACCCACAGGTACATCAAACAAGGTCCCATGTGTGTCTATCTATTGCCTTCTCTTAGATCAAATATAGAGCTATTTTTGTAGCCCTTGAGGTCTGTCCTATTATTTTTCAGAGCTTTCTCCCTGTGAACCAATTTTTTAATTGTGTCTCTACTGAAGGAGTTGTATTTTGGCATTTCTGGCAAACCATACATTTCTAACTGGCCTTAGTGCATCTTTATAGTTATCTCCTTTATAAACTAGTATTTCTCAAAGAATAATCCGAAGATTATTCTGAAGATCAGAATCAGATCTTGAGTTGCTTATTAAAAATGCAAATTTATGGACCATTCAGAATCAGAATCACTAGTTGTAATCAGGAATCTGATTTTTTAAATTTAGTTTTTAAAATTATTTTAAAATTGTGGTGAAATGCACATAGCATAAATGTATCACTTTAACTATTTTAAAGTGTAGAGTTCAGTGGCATTAAGAATATTTGCATTGTTGTGCAATCATCATCACCAACCATTTCCAGAACATTTTCCATTTTGCAAAACTGAATGCTATAATAACTTCCCTTTCCACTTAACCCCAGCCCTGACAAGCACCATTTAACTTTCTATCTCTATGAGTTTGGCTATTCTAGGTATCTCATTTAGGTGGAATCATACAGTACTTGTTTTAAGATATTTTTTGATATGAACTATTTTTAAAGTACATATTGAACTTATTACAATATTGTTTCTGTTTTATATTTTGATCTTTTGGCTGTGAGGCATGAGGCATCTCCAACCAGGGATGGAACCCACACTTCCTGCATTGGAAGGCAAACCTCTGGACTGCCAGGGAAATCCCAAATACTTGCCTTTTTGTGTCCAGCGTATTTCACTAGCATAATGTCCTCAAGGTTCATTCAGGTTATAGCATCTGTCAGAATTTCCTTATTTTTTCAAACTGAATAATATTTTATTGGATGTTTATAAGGAATCTGCGTTTTAAACAAGCACTGTAAGGTAATACTTATGCACACTAAAGTTTGTAACCACCACCAAGTTTTGTGATGTTCAAATTTCACTTTCCTAAAGATTCCCAAGGTTCTGCTCATCACCTCACAACAGTGTAGTACAAAAGAAAGGTACTTTTGTGTTTATAGAATTCTCAAACTAGACAGTCAGGATAGGCTAATAATATTCTGGAAATAGAAAAAGCTTCAAAGACATCACTATTAAACTCAGTTCTTCTTAAAAGTCGCTTTCCCCACTGATGAATGCACATTCCTGGAGTACAGAAGGAAGATGCCCTGTGTGCTTTTCTGCAGTTCCTTCCCAGCAGCTAGGAGAATTGGCCAATGGATAAATTTGGTGGTATAGGAAAGTGCTTTACAGAGATTGCAAAGACTTCTGTCTTGGAAGGCTGCTCCCTTGAGACCAAAGTTCCATCCTCAATGCCAGAGAGAATGAGGAAACAAGTGAGTCCACGGCTGAAGGCTGAAACAAGTAACAACTGTCCCTGAGAATTATTCCTGTGTGAATTAGTCATCCACACTCAGAGTTGTTTTGGGCTCTTGTTATCTCACAAAGATCTATGAACTGATTTATTAGTGTTATCCTATGTAAATTGTTCTTAACTAGGGATGTTTTGCCTCCCAGGGGACACTGGCAATGTTGGGAGACATTTTTAAGAGTCACAGCTCAGGGATAGGAGTGGGAGATGAGGGGCATGGGTGATACTGGCTCCAATGGGTAGAAAACAGTGATGATGCCAATCACCCTTAAAGCACAGCGTAGCCTCAAAAAAAAAAAAAAAAAAAAGAGAGAGAGAGGGAGAGAGAGAATGATTAAGCCCCAAATAGCCACTCCAGTATTCTTGCCTGGAGAATCCCCAGAACAGAGGAGCCTGGTGGGCTGCCGTCTATGGGGTCACGCAGAGTCGGACACTACTGAAGCGACTTAGCAGCAGCAGCAGCAGCAATAAAGAAAATCAATGAGCTTTGTTCTATTCGATGTTATCCTAGGTACTAAAAGAAAGACAGCAGGAATAATAACTGTTGTCATTGCCTGCTTGTGAGCAAACTTGATTGTTACTCCTGGTGGCGTGAAAATGGCACAGAGTCATCAAAGCATGACTTGGAAGAAAATTCTGAGAGCCATAGTGGAGGCATCTTTTTAAAAATAACCATTTTCAAGGCTCATGATGGCATAGAGGCCAATATTATGTAGAAAAAAGGAGACGTCTATGACTTGGAGTCAAAGGTGATTCAGAAAGGTCTCACTATATAAAAATTGAAGAATATTTTAAATTTATTTTGCTAAGTTTTTCTTTTTATCTCTGTATCAGGGTGGCATATGGTTAAAATTGCCCAATTTAAAGAAACTTTTTCAATAAGCTTGAAAGAAAATTTCTACATTACTACTAGAAAGCATTGTGTATAGTTGGGAATGTTTTCTTACATTACGTGAAAGAATGTCTCACAATATACAGAATGATCTAATGAAATATATTATCATTTTCCTGTCAATAAAGAAAAAGAGCCTTAAAGATGTTAAGTGTCTTGCCTAAGGTCACACAGCTAAGCAGCAGAATGAGGATGTGACCCTACTTGTCTCTAACTCCAAAACCTGTTCTTTTTTCCCACTACATTTCGTCACTCCTCTACTGAATTTTTCTTAAACATCATAGGCTTGTTTGTTTTCACAAACATTTCATTCATTTCTTTACATGAATTAAATTTTTTTTGGCTGCACCGGGCCTTCGTTGCTTTTAAGTGGGCTTCCTCTAGTTGTGGCGAGTGGGAGCTTTCTTGGTTGCAGGTGCAGGCTTTTCTTTGAAGAGGCTTCTCTAGTCACAGAGCACAGGCCCTAGAGTCTGGGCTCTGTAGTTCTGCCCACAGGTGTAGCTGCTCTGCGACAGGTGGAATCTTCCTAGACCGGGAACTGAAACCATGTCCTCTGCATGGGCAGGTGGATTCTCATCCACTGCGCCACCAGGGAAGTTGTGTTTTCACTAATATTTTGTGGCTCTAGAACTAGGACATTTACTTCTTAAAAAATTTTTTTTTTTTTTTAATTTTTTGGCCACACCATATGTATGTGGGATCTTAGTTACCCGACCAGTGATCACAGCCAAGCCCCCTGCATTGGAAGTGCAGAGTCTTAACCACTGGATGCCAGGGAAGTTCCATGCTGTGCTGTGCTGTGCTTAGTCGCTTAGTCATGTCCGACTCTTTGTGTCCCCATGGACTGTAGCCCACCAGGCTCTTCTGTCCATGGGGATTCTCCAGGCAACAGTACTGGAGTGGATAGCCTATCCCTTCTCCAGGGGATCTTCCCTACCCAGGAATCCAGCCAGGGTCTCCTGCATTGCAGGTGGCTTCTCTACCAACTGAGCTACGAGGGGAGCCCAGGGAAGTTCTGTACTTCTTTTTAAATCTTTCTTATTTCTTTTACAATGTGATGCATAAATGTATTAATGACTTTTGACTTTGTGGGAGCAAAATCTGACTCTGTTTCTATTTTCACTAGAGCTTGTCAAAACATTTTACAATTTAAAAGAAAGAATAAACATTTATTGAGCTCCGTCTACACTAGGCACTGTGTTTTTAGGATAAATATTATTATTTCCATTTTAAGGAGGAGGAAACTGATTCTCACAGAAATTAAGTAACTCATCAAAGGAAAACCAAGTAAGTTGACAAAGCTTAGACTTTAAAATCTTTTTGAGTATGGTTGTGGATTTCTCTTCCCAATGAACAAAAACAATAAAATGTATTACTGCACCATTATTAGATACTATTGAATAAAGTTACATTTGTCTAGTGAGGAAGAATTAAATAATGCACATCTATCCCTTATATGAGCTTCCCAGGTGATGCCAGTGGTAAAGAAGCCACCTGCCAATGCAGGTTAGACATAAGAGACAAGGGTTCAGTCCCTGGGTTGGGAAGATCCCCTGAAGGAGTTAGGCTATTAATTCTTATACTTGTTATTGTCAGAATTAACTTGAAAAGTCTATATATTTCTGGATTAAAAACTTGAAAAAATATTTACCCAAGTAACAGGAAGATTAAGATGATCATATACAGAGTTTTGTTAGTAAATTTAAAGTAAATAGTAAAATTTAAGAAGTTCCTGTGGTCAGTTTCCACTATTGTACTGATGCCCATCAAAACATGCCAAATGAATTACTATAGGGTTTCCCAGGTGGCACGAGCAGTAAAGAACCAACCTCCCAATGCAGGTAGACATAAAAGACACTGGTTTGATCACCACGTAGGGACGATCCCCTGGAGAGCCCATGGCAACCCACTCCAGTATTCTTGCCTGGAGAATCCCACAGCCAGTGGAGCCTGGCAGGCTATAGTCCATAGGGCAGCACAGAATCGGACATGACTGAAGCGACTTAGCATGAACAAGTTAACTTACAACAGAACATGTCAGTCTAATTGTGTTGATGGGCCATACTTTTTAAGTTTCCATTTATATTAAAGCATATCAATCAGACATTCTGTGACCACTGAATTAAAACCGACGAAAAACATTACAGTCATAATTGAGAGGGAAGAATTATGGTTTGCGCTCTATGCTTACACTGCTTAGATCATTACAGAGCCAGATGACCAGAGTGCAATGTAAGAGTCTAGTCTGGGACATACCTGCAGGGATGTGTTGCTTATCTGGCTAATCTCAAGATCAACAGGTGGCATAAAGAGAAGCTGCTTCTGACAGAGGTCTTGAGAATCACATCAAAGCAGTTTTGAGAAGTTTTATATGGAAGGCTTACCATAAATCCAGCCCATGTCAAAGTCGAGAGATGCATTAATTAACTCATCTACTTGCTCATCAAATGTATACTGGATACTCACTGCATGGAAGATACTCTGTGGGAAACCAAAGTTCTTAAGGATGTTAGCCTGGCAGAGGATGTTTGGTCATGCCAAGGGCGACATACACACAGAAGCTGAAGTGCTTAAGAGAGAGAACTAGCATATTTCTTTCTTGCCAAAAGCCAGGAGAGAAAGCTTTATTTATCAACCACAGTAGCAGCCAAGAATCTCTTTTAATATTGTGACAATGCTTTATCGGTTATATTGCTTAACACATAACAGAAGTCATGTTATCTCAAGAGTAACTGTTACACCAGTTATGACAGTAAAGGCTTTCCTGGGGGAAAAACTGTATTCTCCCATCCTCACTTCAAATAGCTATTCATGACAATTTAGGATGTGTTGCATGAGTATTTAATTTGTAAACAAATTTAACTCCTAGGACTGCATACTAAATGTTTATTAAATTGAAGAAAATGTTTATGATTAATTTCATTTCTTCCATAGTTAAAAACCAAAATACATTTTTGTATAAAGAGTATTTAGACAAACAATCAGTATCTTTTTTGTCAATACTTAAGGTGTGTTGCTTATTTTCTAACTGATGATCAAAACAATCAGGACATTCAAGCTTAAGACATGAGTCTTATGATTCAATTGCTGCTTGACTTGTCTAATGGTTGCCTCATTGGGATTTTATGAATCAGCTTGTCTTCCGTGTGTTGACTAACTAGAAGAAGGCCTTCTGGTTTCTCCTGAGAGACAGTTTCCCTTTGCTGTGGTCAACATCACCATGATGCTTGGAAAGGATGGTCACATTCCAGGGTACTGGGCGGTGTCCCAAGTCGGAAGCTGAATTAGGAACAGCACAGTTCTGTCCTATCCCTTAAATATTTCATGAGCATCCACTTAGTGCAGTGCTTAATACTGTAGTCCTTGGCCTTTAAGACTTTACAGCCCAGTAGAAGAGTAGAAAATATAAGAGCACAGCTAAATAAAATGGGCCAGAATAGAAGGTTTATCATAAGCAAACCTGGAAAATTCAATGTTAATTAAGATCCCTCTTAAATTGACACCTGACAACTGACATAAACCAAAATACTCTCCCATTTGGGAGTAAGAAATCCTTAAATAGCTCCTAGGGCTTCTGTTTTTTTTCTTTTTCTCTTTAATGATAATATTCTATGAGTATTGCTTGTTAATGGATCATCATGTCTGGGGACAAAGGGAGATAGAGAGAAGACGAAAGGGAAGAGAAGGAAGATGACTAAGGTCTAATTCAGGAATACTCCAGTGGTTCAGAAAGAGGCAGAAGATTTAACTTTTTACTGTGACCTTGTTTGTCTAGGAGATGCAGATGCTGTTTGTGGGCATGAAAAGCTGAGTCACCTTGCAAAGGTGCAGATGAGGCAAGACCTTTTCTCTGTATCCTTTCTGCATTTTCTACTAACACCAGATGTACACCAGAGTAGATCTAGACAGTAGTTAACCATGGGGTTGTATTTGATTAGTGAGTAATTAATGAATTTATGGAAGATTTGGGGAAAATTTTTTTAAAAGACAGTATTTCTAAGTACAAGCAACCTAGACCACTTAAGGATGGTGCTTTGGACATGGCCTAACCTGTCAGAGACTCCTACGACTTGTAACCCACCCCATCTCTTTCCTCAGTCTTATAAGTTCATGTAGCAGAAGAAGACTTAGTTTTTATTTTTAGTATATATGTTTGTTAGAGTTATTAATAAAATAAAAATAAAAAGAGAACATTTTTTTAAATGCAGATGTGGGCACAGTTCTTGAGGTGCGAGTGTGTTCCCCCTTTGCCTGGCAAAGTAGCAAAGCCATTCTTTCTTTCTCCACCATAAAAAATGCAGATGTGTTTGAATAGACAAAATAAGGAAGCATTTGCTTAGGGATTTAGTGGTGAGGTGGTGTGTGTCTGTGTGTGTGCATGTGTGTGCCCACACACTCATTTTCTGAATTTGTGATCCATTTTTGAGGGGGATAGGTGCTCAAAACATGGAGAAATATTTCTGCCAGTCACATGTATTTTCCTAGAGTATTTCAAGAAAACTATTCTCAGACAGAAGTCTACATTTGTGGCTGCTTCCACTTAGCTATTGAAAATACAAGTTTTAAATGGAAAAAAAACCTCACATTATATAGTCTTCACAAGAGAAATAATCACATTCAATTTTCACTGTAGTTTCTTGGAAATCTGGAAATCTCATACTTACATCTCTAGTTTTATCCAGAATTAAACAGAAAAACTTTATAAAAAGACTTGAATTTTAAAAGGCAACTATCTATACTCTGTTCTCTCTTCTACTCCTTACTTCCCTCTCACCTTATATAAATAAAATTGATAGCATCAGAAATAGTAGTCATCCTCTTGTGGTAAATATGATTCATGTCCACAGCAACCCCTTGTGAAATCTCCTCATTTCATGCTCCCTATTTCTCATGGCTGTCCAAAGTTGGTACTTGAGATATTATTATCCCTGTACCTCAACTTTAGATCTGAATCTGGTGTCATCCTGGCCACAAATATAAATGTATACTGAAAATGACAAGCTAACCTCATCTGGTAATTCTTAATTCCTCATGTTCAGGTACACCTTATTGTTCCCTCCAATGTGTGTCTGTAAACATTTTCTTTGTCTTTGCTCTGTCAAAGGTTATATAATTTTTACATTTATGTCCATGTCTTTATGTACAGATCTTGTATATCTGCGTATATATGCAGATGTATGATTTTTCATCCCAAATTCTTGCAATTTGCATCCAATATTTAGGAATTTCGTCTGATAACTTCTTGTTATCTGCCCATTTTTATTTTCTATTGAGGATAGACTGTCTTCCTTTTCCACCAAATTAAGATCTTACAAATACATCAGTTGCTTATACAAATGATAGTCATTACTATTAAAAATTAGTTTATCCTGGAGATAGTGATAGTGTAAGTGTCAGCTTCTCGGACTGAAAAGTGGGCTGGATCTTTGTGGTCTTTCCATTTGGGTATTGGTCTTGCTTTTCTTGCACTTTGTAATACTGCTAATATTTTGGCTTTCATTGTTTGGTAGCTCAGTCTGGAAAGAATCTGCCTACAGTGCAGGAGACTCAGGTTAGACACCTGGGTTGGAAGATCCCCTGGAGAAGGAAATGGCACTCATTCCTGTATTCTTGCCTGGGAAATCCCATGGACAGAGGAGGCTGGAGGGCTACAGTCCTTGGGGCTGGACATGACTTAGTGACTAATCCACCGCCACCACAGTGGCATTTATAACAATGATAGAAACATTTAGTCCAGCAATGAGTTAAGAATAGAAGGAATGGAAACTCTAAAGCCTGGAAGAGCTGTCTTTGAGGTTTGTGCTGGGGAGCAGCTAGAACCACCACTCTTCTTGGGAAAGTTTCACTTTCAGTTAGTTCTCTCTTGCCCAGCGGTTGGGGGCACCAAGACATCTCACTTGTTCAGAGGAAACACAGCAATTGTCTGGTTAGAAAGGCCTCAGATTCCTTGGAACATATCCCTAAGGGGAAAAAAGTGACTTGATCTATGTGAAACTGTAAAAGAAATCCTATTCCAATATATAAACAGTTACTTTTTGAGGCAAATCAGATCTATTTTCTCTATGCTACAGATGAGAAAGGAGGTATTCAAAGAGGCCAAATTTCTTCCTCAATGTTAAAAAGCTATTGTGTGTCACTGAAATTTTTGTAACTTAAAAATAACAACCAGATGTGAATTTCATATGGTTCAGCCTAGCAGAAAACCCAAGCTTGCATGCAGGGATTCTGCCTCCCACTCCAGAGTCCAATTTGATACATCACTGTTTCTTACTTGGATCCTCAATGATGACTTCAAGTGTCTTTATTTAAAGCTCACTTCAATATGTAGAAACATAAGGCTAAGCATAAACCTCAGAGTCATGTAGCTTTATTAAACTACATGAGCAACAATTAAAGGAAACATTCAATTAAATAGTGTTTTCCTTTAACACAATACTAAGGAATAAAACTCACTCTTTAAAATTTTTTTCACTGCATATTACCACTACACTTAATGGTCCTGAACTCTTGAAAGCATCTATGTAGGAAGATGGAATTTATGTAACACAACTGCTGTTTTATGAAGACATGTACTTTATAGCATTTGCTGTGTGATGACTCAGTTCAATTCTACCACTCGTCTCTATTTGCACTACTTGCAAAACTTTACCTCACTTAAACAATAAGCTTCCACTTGGATTGAACCTATCATTGATGCATTATATTCTCTTCCCATGTTTTTTTCTCTCATTGGCCTATATCGGTTTAAGAATTTAGTTCATAACTCCTCTGCAGCACATCATTTTCATAAAAACAAATGAGAGTCTCAATGGATTGACTTTTCTAGGAAACCAAAGTTGTTTTCTATGAAATGTCTTTTAATTTTGAATTATCATTCTATAAAAAGAAGTTTGACTCTGGTCAAAGAATTAAGCATGAGTTTAACTGAATAAGCTATTTGAACATGAGCTTGAACACATAGCTATTTGAGCTATTTGAACACAGCTCTGTCTGCAGTGGCACTGGAGAACAGAGGTAATTTTCAGACTTGGTAATTAACTCTAATATTTAGGGACATGGATTTTAAACCTATGCAGGGACACTGAAAAGGATGCATCTCTGTGAAAGGACTAGAAAAACTCCCCACTGTCTCAGGGAGACTCAAAGGGAATTGTCAATGCCTAGGTCTTTAGGAATGAGCAAAATAAACAGATCAAAAATCCCAAGTTTACTCCATGCATAGATTTGGAACTTCTAGAATGGCCTAGGAAAACCTGCCTTGCCTCCACTCCTCAAATGGAAAAGTTAATGTAAAAACTGCAGTCCATGGGGTAGCGAAGAGTTGGACACAACTGAGTGATTGAACTGAACTGAATGTAAAAACATGTCCTCAATTGTGGTACCACTCAGTGGTCTGGAAAAAGCAAAAATTAAATGAACAAATAAGCTACTTTGGAGGGTACTTCCAAATCCAAGTCTTCACCAAAAGAAAAAAAAAACAAAAAAAAAACAAAAAAACTCTACTGAAGATAAACCCTAATTTTTAAAATTATTAAACAAAGAAGGAAACAACTCACCATTTGTGAAAGTTATCAGATTCAATAAACAGCAGATTGAAACACTGTCAAAACTTCCCCTCCCCAAATTTCAGCTTATAGCACTACAAAATACAAACGTTTAAAACAGTTTAAGAGATAAGAAAAAAATAGAAAGCATAGGGAAATGAGATACTATAAAAGGCGAGCTTTAAAAATAGAACTTCTAAAAGTAAAAATTGAAAAATATAGTTGTAACTTGAAAACTGAATTCCCTAAATAGAGATTTTATGCCCTAAGATATAGATCTAGGGAAATATATACAGAATATAGATCTAAGGCAATAGGATAGAAAGTTTGAGAGACATGGAAGAGAGAAAGGAGATATCCAGTGTCTAATAGAAATTTCCAAGGAGATACTGGAGAGTGAAAAGGAGGCAATATTTCAAAAGATAATGACAAAAACTTCCTTGAATTAATGAAAGACATGAGTGCTCAGGATAAAGAATTATAGCACACTTTAAAAAAAGAAAATATTAAAACAACCAGAAAATTTTTTAAAATCACATGGAAAGTGAACATAAGTTAAAATGACAACAGATCCCAACAGAACAAGGTCAGAGTTGATGGAGTAATAGTTTCAAAACTGTCAACTTAGAATTCTATCCACATCTAAATTATCATTCACTTGGAAGCCTTAAATAAGGTAAAAATCAATATATTTTAAGACAAAGTGACTAAATTTACCACTCATAACAGAACTCCTAAAAGATTTATTCCAGGAAGAAGCAATTTGGATGGAGAAGAAAGGAACAAGGAGGAATGAGGTTTGGGAGACCAATGAGAAGGACACAGTGGTTTCTGACCTCTTGCCTCATTTCTTCCACCTCCTTCCCTTTCTAGAGGTTTCTGCTTCCCTTCCTAATCTTGAAGTAGCCTGCGTACCAGAATGGGCAGTCATGCCCTCCTCCAGAGAATCTTCCAGACCCAGGGATCAGACCTATGTCTCCTACTTTCCTGCATTGGCAGGCAGTTCTTTATTACTAGCACCAGCTGGGAAGCCTGCCGTCTATCGTATCCTCCCTATTTTACAGAATTTTCTTCTAGTTTGTACCTTCTTTCCTGGGGGGCCATGTGGCTTAGCATGAATATTTTACTATTGTAAGGTACTGGGAAACATGATTAATTAGGAAAACAAAAATATAACCTGGTAAATATTTTCAAAATATTATCCCTATAGTGTTTATATTAATTTTTAGTCTATCATTGAAATGAAAACATGAAAAATTTTAAATAATGTTTACTTATTGATTTTTGAACTATCTTGCTGTGGTGAGCCGGCTTCTCATTGTGGTGGCTTCTCTTGTTGTGGAGTGTGGACTTTAGGCATGTGGGCTTCATGTTGCAGCTCCCAGGCTCTAGAGCTCAATAGTTGTGGTGCACAGGCCTAGCTGCTCCTTAGCAAGTGGGATCTTCCTGGACCAGGGATTGAACCCTTGTCTCCTGCATTGGCAAGTGGATTCTTTACCACTGAGCCACCAGGGAAGCCCCCAAATACGAAGATTTAAAGACCTGTGTTCAAGGTCCCCAAGGGTTCAAGGATGCCAGCTTGAAAGATCTGTTTGATAACATCTGTCTTAACTCATGAAAGTGTCCAAAGTGTTAGTTGCTCAGTTGTGTCTGACTCGGCGACCCCGTGGACTCTAGCCCTGCAGGCTTCTCTGCCCATGAAATTTTCCAGGCAAGGATACTGGAGTGGGTAGCCATTCCGGTCTCCAAGGGATATTCCCAACCCAGGAATCAAACCCTGGTCTCCTGCACTGCAGGCAGATTCTTTACCATCTGAGCCATGAGTTAACTCATGAGTGTTCTAATTTTTTCTTAGCAGCAGGCTCATTTTTATTGTGATTATAGGCTTTTCCCAAGCAAACAACGCAATGTATAATTGTCTCTTCAGAAAGTTTTTCAATTGAGGTGGAGTTTGTACATTAGGGACTTCCCTGGTGGCTCAGATGGTAAAGCATCTGCCTGCAATGTGAGAGACCTGGGTTCAGTCCCTGGTTCGGGAAGATCTCCTGGAGAAGGAAATGGCAACCCACTCCAGTATTCTTGCCTGGAAAATCCCATGGATGGAGCCTGGTAAGCTAAAGTCCATGGGGTCGCAAAGAGTCGGACATGACTGAGCAACTTCACTTCACTTTTCTTCACTTTGTATATTAGAGATATTGTCATGGTGTAATTGAGATTATTCTGAAAGACAGACTTCAAGAATCAACACAAGTGTACCTAGAGCGCCTTCTGGGTGCAGGGTTTACAATGGCATATAAATCCATGGAACGCTTAGGTTCCATGTCCTTCTTGTTCAGTCATATTATAATCACAAATGTTTGATTAGCAATAAAGTTGTTTTATGGCTAAATAGCAGCTTTTATGCTTTAAGAGTTAAGCATTTTACTGGTTCTTCTAGATTCATTCAAAATGTTCAAGAAGAAAAGGGTTCATCTTTTGAATCTCTGCTTCTGTGAGGTGGGTAAGGACATAAATTTAAACTTAAATGACATTTAAGATTTTTTGGTTTCAAAACCTTTGTCTTCTCCTTTTAAGTTGCCTTTGCTTTGACACCATGGGTGGGAAACCAGCAATTCAACTTAACCCACAGTGAGCACTGGGTTAAGTGAGCACTGACTGGAAACACTGTCATCTATGTAAGCCTTAAAGTAAGTTACCCAGTTGTCAATACTTTGTTGTTTCCATAGAAAGCCTTTTCTCAAAAGGCCTCTTTTCACAATGTAGCATAGATTCCTTGACCTGATCTGATAAAAAATATTCAGTGAGATAAATGTTGTGGTTCCTGTTTTACAAAACAGAAGCAAGCACAGAGAAATTAGGGGCAGCAATAGCATTGGTAAAGTGAACTGTCATCTATTTCGTGGGTAATCTGAAGTATCCTGGCCTGTGATTTCTTCTCCAGTGGCCCTGCTGAGGTGGTAGGTGACGACATGCAAAAGAGATCAGTTCACAAAGGTGTCCCATGACATGACACATGAGAAACTTGACCTTAACTCTGAGAGAATTATAGATGATGTCAGGGACTATTTTTTATTTTCAAATAAATAGGTTTTTTTTCATAAAATGTATTTTCTTCAAAAAAATGATATACAGCTCATATTCAGCAATATAGTTTCATTAAAGAGTGGACTTAACACATTCCTTTTACCATTCAGTTCAGTTCAATTCAGTTCAGTTGCTCAGTTGTGTCTGACTCTTTGTGACCCCATGAATTGCAGCATGCAAGGCCTCCCTGTCCATCACCAACTCCCAGAGTTCACCCAAACTCTTGTAAATCGAGTCGGTGATGCCATCTAGCCATCTCATCCTCTGTCATCCCCTTTTCCTCCTGCCCCCAATCTCTCCCAGCATCAGAGTCTTTTTCAATGAGTCAACTATTTGTATGAAGTGGCCGAAGTATTGGAGTTTCAGCTTTCGCATCATTCCTTCCAAAGAATACCCAGGACCGATCTCCATTTGGATGGACTGGTCGGATCTTCTTGCAGCCCAAGGGACTCTCAAGAGTCTTCTCCAATGCCACAGTTCAAAAGCATCAATTCTTTGGCACTCAGCTTTCTTCACATACAGTCCAACTCTCACACATCCGTACATGACCACTGGAGAAACCATAGCCTTGACTAGACGGACCTTTGTTGGCAAAGTAATGTCTCTGCTTTTTAATATACTATCTAGGTTGGTCATAACTTTCCTTCCAAGGAGTAAGCGTTTTAATTTTATGGCTGCAGTCACCATCTGCAATGATTTTGGAGCCCCCAAAAATAAAGTCTGACACTGTTTTCACTGTTTCCCCATCTATTTCCCATGAAGTGATGGGACCGGATGCCATGATCTTTGTTTTCTGAATGTTGAGCTTCAAGCCAACTTTTTCACTCTTTTTCACTTTCATCAAGAGGCTTTTGAGTTCCTCTTCACTTTCTGCCATAAGGGTGGTGTCATCTGCATATCTGAGGTTATTCATATTTCTCCCGGCAATCTTGATTCCAGCTTGTGCTTCTTCCAACCCAGCGTTTCTCATGATGTACTCGGCATATAAGTTAAATAAGCAGGGTGACAATATACAGTCTTGACGTACTCCTTTTCCTATTTGGAACCAGTCTGTTGCTCCATGTCCAGTTCTAACTGTTGCTTCCTGACCTGCCTGCATACAGATTTCTCAAGAGGCAGGTCAGGTGGTCTGGTATTCCCATCTCTCTCAGAATTTTCCACACTTTATTGTGATCCACACAGTCAAAGGCTTTGGCATAGTCAATAAAGCAGAAATAGATGTTTTTCTGGAACTCTCTTGCTTTTTCGATGATCCAGTGGATGTTGGCAATTTGATCTCTGGTTCCCCTGCCTTTTCTAAAACCAGCTTGAACATTAGGAAGTTCGCAGTTTACGTATTGCTGAAGCCTGGCTTGAAGAATTTTGATATTACTTCACTAATGCTTCTCTCCTAAATATTATTTAGCATAGCCCCAAATCTACAAGGACAAAAAAGAAAAATCAAGAAAAAAATTAGGTGAAAATTCTGGAGGCTGGAAAGCAAACAGACCAGTGTTAATTGTTTTCGCAGAAACAAGAAAAGTAAAACCTATGAAGTCAGGGAAGCCAAGAAGGAAGTTGCTTCACACTGCAGAACCACAGAAAAGCTACAATTGGAGGTGGTGGGTGCCCTCAGTTGAAAATCAATGTAAGAAAAAACTCATTATTAACTTAAGGGAAAAGAGAAAGTTATACCAGAAAGATAATACTCATGGCTTATCTGTGAATTATATTTGCATGGACATAATATTACACAGACTATTGACCTAACAAAGTTATATGCATTGTTAAAGTGGTAGCAGCTTTAAAGATATTCACCTTCCACAGTAGAAATTAAAGAGAGCATCTAAAACTGAAAATTAAGAATTAGCTATATAAAGATGTTTGAGAGGGAAAGAAATACAAGGTAAATACTAATAGAAACAGCTATGAATTTAAAATGGCTGCTCCTGGGAAGTGAAAAAATTAGAAATATATGTGGGAAGACAAGACTCCTCTTCTCAGTACACTTTGTAGAACTCTGACTTTTACTACTATAATATATTTAAGTGGTAGGAGGTAAAAGTCTAATAATAAAACATTAGCCACACTCATCTCATGGGTTATTGTGAGGATTGAGAGTAAGGTATGAAATTCTAATCCCAGAAGTTCTAGCTCATAGTAAGTGTGCACTACATGCTCAGTTCAGTTCAGTTCAGTCACTCAGTAGTGTCCGACTCTTTATGACCCCATGAATCGCAGCACGCCAGGCCTCCCTGTCCATCACCAACTCCTGGAGTTCACTCAAACTCACGTCCATCGAGTCGGTGATGCCATCCAGCCATCTCATCCTTGGTCATCCCCTTCTCCTCCCCAAATCCCTCCAAGCATCAGAGTCTTTTCCAGTGAGTCAACTCTTCACATGAGGTGGCCAAAGTATTGGAGTTTCAGCTTTAGCATCATTCCTTCCAAAGAACACCCAGGACTGATCTCCTTTAGAATGGACTGGTTGGATCTCACTTATCTTTCTTTTTAAAATTTATTTATTTTTACCTGGAGAATAATTGCTTTATAATATTGTGTTTCTTTCTGCCATATATCAACATGAATCAGCCATAGTATAGGTATGTCCCCTCCCTCTTGAGCCTCCCTCCCACCTTCCACCCCTACTTCTCTTTTCTAACGGGCTTTTCCTTAGGATAGTAAGATTCATTACCAACTGCAATACTTTCATTGCAGTAAAACATTCAAAGGGAACGACCATAAGGTAGTCTGGCTCCTGTGCTAACTTCAGCTTTGTCAATTTGAGAATGAAGAGACTCCAAAAGATCCTAGGTACTTGTTCTTTATTGCCTTGATAGCCTTTGCTATTAGCCCCTATAATATACGCTAACAATAACATCTTCTCACTCATTTCCTGTAATTCTTCTTCTAATTGGGACATTTGACCTTTCAGACTGGTTGCTCAGTTTGATAATGTTCTCACTTATGTAGGAGGGTTTGATAAAACTTCTATTATTGACTTTTTAAAAAAAAAAATGGACTTCACTTTTTAAGTTTTTTGTACTTAAAAAATAATTTTATTTATTTTTGACTGTTCTGGATTTTCGTTGCTGTGCAGGCTTTTCTCTAGTTGCAGCAAGCGGGGGCTACTCTCTAGGTGTGGTGCTCAGGCTTTTCACTCCTGTGGCTTGCAGAGCTCAGGCTCTGGGGCATGGGATTCAGCAGTTGTGGCACGTGGACTCAGTAGTTGCAGCTTCTGCACTCTAGAGCACAGGCTCAATTGTTGTGGCACTCGGGCTTAGTTGCTCCGCGGCATGTGGGATCTTCCTGGATCAGGGATTGAACTCATGTCTCCTACACTGGAAGGTAGATTCTTTACCACTGAGCCACCAGAAAAGGCCTCTATTGTGGTTGATGGAAAATAATTTTAAATATTGAGCAGTAAGAAAAAGTACAAAGAAAAAGTGATGAACTAAAAATTCCACTGTCCAATAATAAGTAGTGTTTCACTGGGTGATCAGTGTATATTTCAAATAAAAGTATCTTTTCATCTCTATACAAAAATTTGTGTTTAGTCGCTAAATCTTGTCCAACTCTTTTGTGACACCATAGACGGTAGCCTGCCAGGCTCCTCTTGTCCATGGAGTTTTCCAGATAAGAATACTTGAGTGGATTGCCATTGCCTACTCCAGGGGATCTTCCCAACCCAGGGATCAAACCTGCATCACCTGTGTCTCCTGGATTGGCAGGCAGATTACCACTGTGCCACCTGGGAGGCCCGCCTCTTAACTTCACAGAGTTACCTGGGGGAAAGTATAACCAAGTAGGATCGTATGGGCCTTCTCAGGACAGATCCCCACCCCTCAGTGTCCTCTGCCTGCCTGTAGTTTGTAGAAAAGCTTTAGTCTCCAGGCCTCCCCTGAGTCACAAAATCCTGGCTCAAGTAGTAACAAAAATTAGCAATTGGGCTAGGGAAACTGGTAACAGTTTAAACAATAGAGCAGCCATATAGCAGTCATGGAATCTTCCAACCTGAAGGACATACAGTCTGATGTACATTCCTGAGTTGTTTTGCAGATACTGAGACCTTTGCCAGAAAGAAGCAGCTATGTTGCCTGATGACCATGAGCACATATCCCCGACCACTGGTGCCTGAGGATTGATGATGTGAACCTATGACACCACTCTACTACCTCCCTGTAAAGCAGAGAATTATATAGAGCTGGTCACGCACGCTATGGCTCTCTCCCTCACCTCACCTTTAAAAACGCTTCCCTGAAATCCATCAGGGAGTTTGGGGCTTTTGAGCGTTAGCTATCTGCCTGGATTCCTTGCTTGGTGGCTGCAATAAACGTTGCACTTTTCTTCACCACAACCCCAGTGTCAATAGATTGGCTTTACTGAATTGGTTTGGTAATAAAAGGTCAAGTGAAAAAAATAAACAATAAGCACAACAGTTGAATACGTTTTGTAGTGTGTTATAGATTGGGAGGAAAAGAAACACAGTGGGAAAACTGGAGCAGGCTAAAAGGATTCAAGAATGGGAGTTGGAAGCTGTTGCTATTTTAAGCAGTATGATCAGAATAGGTCTCATAGGGGGCTCTGACAGAATGTTCCAGGTGGAGGAAGCAGTCAGTGACAAAATACTAAGGCAGGTGTGATAGTTGATTTTATGTGTCAACTTGGCTGGTCCACAGTCATCCAGCCAGTTGCTGACCTCCCCCAGGCAAGAGGTAACTCTGCAGCAGACGGCCTTTAGACTTCACCTGCAGCATCAGCTCTTCCCTAGAGTTCTAGCCTACTGGCCCACCATGAAGATTTTGGACTCACAGTTTCCATAATTGGTTTTGCTTCTCTGGAAACTCTAATAGGACAAGTTTTAAAACAAAAAGATAAGATGGCCAAAGGGCTGAAGTAGTGCTAAGACATGAGGTTCAGGGGTAGCAGGACTTGGTAAACATGCCAAGAAATCTATATTTTTCCTGAGTCCTGAGTGAAATGGTGAGCTTTTGAAAGGCTTTGAGGAGAGAGTAATTTATCATTTACTTCTTCCTATGACTGTTGATGGGATTTGTACCCTCACACTTCTTTCAATGTTCCATTCTCCAAACCTCTAATTTTTGTTTTTGTTTGTTTTTGGCTACGCCTCGAGGCATGTGGGATCTAGTTCCCTAACCAGAGATGGAATCCATGCCCCCTGCATTGGAAGTACAGAGTCTTAACCACGGGACTGCCAGGGAAGTCCCAAACCCCTAATTTTTGTGGCTGATGATGTTTACTTTTCCTACAATCATAGTTCTTCAGTTTTTAGTTGTAGTCTTTGTATAAGTTGATCAATATCAATATCAGGTTTGTTGTTGTTGTTGTTGTTGTTTTTACAATGATTTCTTCCTCTAAGTATCTTCCATTTAACTCGAGCTTTGGTTGAAGGTATTTTATTGTCCCCTTTGTAAGAACAATTCAGGGATATTCTCCATTGTCCTGGAATTCTCTCATATTTGAGAATGTCTGCCTTTTAACTTTAAATTGAACAAAAATGTATATTACAGTAGTCCGGGTCTTCCCAAGGAAGAATACTCTACCTCAGAATGTTGTTAAAAATTTTCCAGCCTCTAGCACAGGTATTGATAGGAGAAATCTGAGGCAGTCTTTGTTCTCATCTTTGTGAGTTGTTTTTCCTTCCTGATGGCCCAAAGAATTAATTCTTAATCCCTTAAATTTAGCAGTTTGACAAAGGTAGGATTTAACAGGTCTGTGCTAGTCTTTCCTGTATATTCATCTCAAGAAATTTTCCTGTATTAAACCTCTGAAAACACTTTTGTGGTTGTTTTATTTGTTGGTTTCTCTACTTGAGGAGCAACAATTATTTTGATCATTTTTACACTCTATATCAATCATCATATTTCAAATTGTTTTCATCTTCTATTTTGTCTGAATTCACTGTAATTATCTGGTGTTCCTGCTATATGCTAAGTCACGTCAGTCGTGTCCGACTTTGTGGGACCCCACAGATGGCAGCCCACCAGGCTCCCCCGTCCCTGGGATTCTCCAGGCAAGAACACTGGAGTGGGTTGCCATTTCCTTCTCCAATGCAGGAAAGTGAAAAGTGAAAGTGAAGTCGTTCAGTCGTGCCCGACCCTCAGCGACCCCATGGACTGCAGCCTTCCAGGCTCCTCCGTCCATGGGATTTTCCAGGCAAGAGTACTGGAGTGGGGTGCCATTGCCTTCTCTGATGCCATTAATTAAATTTTCAACCAGATATATTTTATTCCAGTCAAGTTCTAACTTGTCTGTTATTTTGGTAACAGTGCTATTTGGTGTGAGGAGAGAGCAAATTAGCCAAGATGGCGTGGTCAGGCTCTCTTGCTCCACGTTTTGTAAATAATGACTATGTAACAGCTGAGCTCACTTAGAGCACTGTGCATGCATGTCACGGGGTTTATGTAACAGCTGAGCTCACTTATGGCACTGTGCATGCCCGGCACGAGGTGCTTGCTCAGTCACGGGATAATTTGTGCCGGTATGAGCTCCACCTAGAAAGCGGCGGCCCTACTGCTGTGACACGGCTGTGTCCGTTGGGTCAGCTGCAAGAGGAGAGAATATAGCGTGTCTATTGCTACGGCTGCAGCACCAGCCAGGAGAGAGGTTGTAGTGTGTTAGGTTATGATATGAGTGCTGCCGCCGCCGCTGTGCCAATCAGGAAAGAATAAACGTGTCTGCAGTTCCTACAGCTCCTTGAATCTCCTTCTAGCCTCTGATCTTGCGCTTTGCCTACCCTGGGTTCAACGAATAGTGTGCACAGTGAGATACAGCGAGACAATTGGCACAGTGAACAGGATCAGCAATACCATTGGTGTAGTCAGCAGAACGAAGCGTCATATATTTGGCTTCTTAACCTCTTCCCTTATCTTAGCAGTCTCTCATTTCATCTCAAGCTGTTGTTTTATCACCCTCCCCTTTTCAAGTTCTTGCTCATTGAGTTTGTGTTTTTAAGTTCTTCCGCAATACAAAATTCACCCACGGAATATGCTTCTGTGGATTTTCCTCAGTTATTTTTAGATTTCATCTGTCTTTTGAATGCACTTTTCATTATTGCTTTCCCCTGCTCCTTTATTGGAGTGCATTGTATTTGTGTGGTTGCCAAGCAGTTTCTTTTTAACACTGATGATGTTTAACATAGGCAGCTATGTCCTGACCTCTTATTTACTCTGACAGAGTGTGAGTGAATTGTCTACACCTAAAGAAGTTTCTTTTTCTCCATCTATGCTTCAGTTTGGGAGCTGGATGTTGCTTTTAAGCTATGTTTCTCTGGCCTGAGGTCATTCTGATGGGTGACGAGAATGCTTAGCTGGGGCTAAGAGCGTCCTGTTTTCTGGACCTAAGTTTTGCCTTCTTCAGGAGATTAAAAACCTTATACCAACTAGGGGTATGTCTAACTCTCGGGATCCTTAGTTCAGCCAGGGACTCTCCAGTTTTTTTCAGTCCCCACCTAGCCACTTGAAGATTTATCTTACCAGTTTGTTACCTATAGGTATTTGAATGTGACATTCCTGCTTCCATGAATTCCTATGTGGCAAAAATACTTATTATCTCTTGAAATATCTCATGTTTTCCTACCAACAGGCCTTCTCGCCCATACCTTGCCCATTCACATGGAATGCTTCCATCCTCTTCTCTCTCATCTTTTCTGCCCCTAACCATTTCAAGCCTATTCCTTCCTCAAATATTCAGATAAAAATCCTAAAATTTTTAATAAAATTTTCCCAAAGCTGGAGCACATCTTTCACAAGACTTTGTTGCTTGTGTGATACATTTGAAATACATCAAATTATAAATTATGTAGCCTTCTTTCAACGTACATATGTTGTTACTCCTTGCTTGACTGAAGGTCATTAAAAGCAAGTATTACATCTTAAAACTTTTTGCATTTCCTCATTTCAATTGAGAGAACAAGAACTAGGGAGAGCACAGATAACCAAATTAGTAATTTTGCTTAATGACATCAACCTTCTACTATACAAAAGTGGAAAGAGAAAAAGAAATGAATAATTATGAATAATCAACTAGTTTATTAGATTCTTATTGTAGATGTCTATTGTGTAATCTTAGAATCTTTGATCTTTTTTTCCTTTGTTATTGTTGCTGTTTAGTCGCTAAATTGTGTCCAACTTTTTTTAAAACCCCATGGACAGTAGCCCTACAAGCTCCTCTGTCCCAGGCAAGAATACTGGAGTGAGCTGCAGTTTCCTTCTCCAGAGGATCTTGCTGACCCAGGGATTGAACCTGCATCTCCTGCCTTAGCAGGTGGATTTGTTATCACTGAGACACCAGGGAAGCCCATCTGTATTATCATATAAGGATAAAAAATCAATTTAGACAAAATCAGAAACCAAATGAATTGGTATATTTGGACACTTTTTTTGAAAGTTGACTTTAAACATTTTTTTCCTTCTCTTTCTAAGGATGTTAGAAATGTTTCTTTCTAAACATTTTCTTTCCTTTTCTTTCCTTAAAGCAGAGCAGATTTTCCAAGTAAAAGAAAATGATAACAGAGATATAGACTAGGTCAGCAAACCTTTTCTATAAAGAGTCAGATAGTGAAGACTTTTGGCTTAGATGGCTCCTGTTATAATTTTAAGTTCTGTCTTTATATAGGCCATATACAAACAACCACAATTGTTCCCCCAAATTTTATTTATGGACACCAAAACCTGTATTTCATGTAATATTTTTGTGTCATGAAATCTGATTCTTTGCTTTTTTAAATATGTAAAAACCTTAGGTGGGTTGGATCTGGTCTGAGGACTGTGGTTTGCCAAGTCCTGGTATAAACTGTTTCTTGCACAGGATCTTATTGCCAGCAGTAGAGTTTGGAATAGTTATTCACAAAAATATATCGTGCCTATATCCTCTGAACTAAACCAGCTGCTATAATAAACAAAGAATTTTAAAATTTACATGAACAAAGAGAGGGAATAAAATAAAGATGAACAAGTGGGTGAGAAAAATGGGATATATGGCCTTTATAATAAAGTCTCTGAAAACAATTGTTTTTGGATAACATTACATAAATTTTCACTTCCAGATAATTTTTCTGTTTAATGATATAAAATTCATAGGATTTTTAGCAGTTAAATGGGCAAAAATCTCTTTAAGGAGTTCATACCTGAACATGACAAGTCAGTTTCTGTTTTAGGAATAGATAAACTCTTCTTCCGGAGAAGGCAATGGCAACCCACTCCAGTACTCTTGCCTGGAAAATCCCATGCGCAGAGGAGCCTGGTAGGCTGCAGTCCATGGGGTCGGTAAGAGTTGGACCTGACTGAGTGATTTCACTTTCACTTTTCATTTTCATGCATTGGAGAAGGAAATGGCAACCCACTCCAGTATTCTTGCCTGGAGAATCCCAGGGATGAGGGAGCCTGGTAGGAGGTCGTCTATTGAGTCGCACAGAGTCGGACATGACTGAAGTGACTTAGCAGCATCAGCAGCAACAAACTCCTCTTCCCCTTGGAACGTAAACCCAGGCCTCTTCGGGTAAGATTCCTGCAGTTTTGCTGAGCACCGGTGGAGTGGCAGGGATCCTCTTCCGGGAGGAGGGCCCACAGGAGCCTGAACTCTTCTACTAACCTCCCCTTTCTCCTTTCCTGGGGCAGCTAATTATTCTAGGAAGCTGAGAGAAGTGACCCTGACTCTCTGTGCCCTCTCCGAACATCTCTGGACATTCATTTTGGAAATTGAAAATCCAGAACGTAACTCTTTTTTGTGTGTTCTGAGGCACCGGCTTTCCATGTAGATAGTAAATGTAGAATGCTCTGGTTGTTATGCTGCATAAGGGGTTGAAATGCAAGAAATGAAAGGCAGGGTTGGTATCTCAAAATATTATTCTATTTCTTGCATACTTGAATTCGAGGGCTAAAATTGGTAGCTATGCATGTCTCTTAAATGCCTCTTTTTCTCTATGCATGTCTCTTTTTCTTAAGGATATCTTTCTCCAGCAGTGCTTCTCTGTGTGCCCTCCTCTGACAATCCCATCACTCTCTGATGGCATCCAGATCCTTCCTCCAGTCTTTGACTTTAGACAGAACCACTAACTTCTGGATATAGCCTTTGGATGGCCCAATGGGCACCTCTGGTTCAGTATGACCAAGACTGAACCTATGATCATCATCCACAAACATTTTCCTTAGTGTTTCCTACTTAGTTGGTGACACAATCATTTTACACAGTCACTCACATTGGAACTCAGAGCTTCATCCTTTTTTCTCAAATTCCATATCAAATTCATCTCCCAGTCTGCAGATTTTATATCCAAAAGGCTTCCTTACAGCTACTGTTCTTGCTCATAGCCTTTTAATGTCATGTCTGGTTTTTATTTCAATAACTTCCATTAAAAGATAAACTGAGGCATATTAAAATTTTGAGTTTATTTGAGCAAAATCAGAGTTGAATTGGGGCAGCATCAAATCTATGAGATGGAAAGGCACTCCAAGAAGAGGTACGAAATGAAAAACTTTCATAGGCAGAAGGGAGCAGGAACAAGGAAGTTACACTGAGAAATAAGTAGGTTGGTTGTTGTAAAGTTACTTTCCTTTAGGGAATACCAGGATTCTATGGGACTTCCCTGGTGGTTCAGATGGTAAAGCGTCTGTCTACAATGCAGGAGACCCGGGTTCGATCCCTCAGTTGGGAAGATTCCCTGGAGAAGGAAATGGCAATCCACTCCAGGACTATTGCCTGGAAAATCCCATGGACAGAAGAGCCTAGTAGGCTACAGTCCATGGGGTCGCAAAGAGTCGGACACGACTGAGCGACTTCACTTCACTTCACTTCACTCCAGGTGGCACTAGTGGTAAAGAATCCACCTGCCAATGCTAGAGACTTAAGAGACACAGGTTCCATCCCTGGGTCAGGAAGATTCCCTGGGGGAGGGCACAGCAACTCACTACAGTATTCTTGCCTGGAGAAACCCACAGACAGAGGAGCCTGGCAGGCTACAGTCCATAGCGTTGCAAAGAGGACATGACTGAAGCAACTTAGCATGCATGCAGGGTTCTATGAGGCACATTATCTAACTAGTGCTTGTCAGATGATTCCTGACTGACTGGTTTAAATTTCCATTTCTTGGAGATCCAAAATTGTAATTAAATCAGTTTGTTGACATTTGACTTAGCATAAGTAACTCCATTTTGGGCCTATTGTCTAGTTTTTAACGGCTCCAAGCCATGACCCTACTTCTGGTCCTGCTCACCCAGAATCTACTCTCAACATTGCAGACAAAGTGACCTTTCTGACATGTAAAAGCCCCATCTCCTCCAATTTTTACCACTTGCAGTTAAGCAGCTTGGTGTTGGTCTACCAGGCTTGCTGTCTGGCCTGCCTTTCTAAGCAGTGTGAGACACTGCTCCGGCTGGAACTTCAATGGAGAGTTTGAAGTCCAGACGAAAGTGAAACTGGAAACAACTTCCAAACAGTAGGCAGAAAGCAGAAATGAGATCAAATTTGGAGGGAGAAACAGATGACTCTGTGGCTGTGAGAGACCAAGATGGGAAGAATGCCTCTAGGCACTGTACCCAGGAGAAGGGAGACGTTTATGCAGTGGAAACAGTCCCAAGGGAGCAAAGAGGTTAACAGAAGTGCCATGGAGATGCAGGGAGTCGGGCCTTTTCTCATACATCTCCTCCTGTGTTTAAATTCCCGTCTTCATTTAAGACTTAGATAAAATAATACTTCTTAGGGAAACCTTCTGTGACCCTACTTGTTGATACTGACAGATCAAAGCTTCCAAGAAAATCTACAAACTTTTAGAGCTACCACTGAGTATTCAACAGAGTTACTGGGCTCAAGATCAACAGAGAAAAACCTTCTTTACAACAGAAGACACCTTGTGGAGTATCTTACAGTGAAGTATACAATGCAGCGATCAAAATTGTTTAAAAACGTTTAGTATATCACTTTTATTTAAAAGTATCTCACAAAACAACAACGTCAATATTCAGAAGATAGGAAAGCATTAATAACTGTACTCACGTTTGAAGAACACACGCTAAGAGGCTTTGCTGCTATGGAGAAGGCGACGGCACCCAACTCCAGTACTCTTGCTTGGAAAATCCCATGGACGGAGAAGCCTGGTAGGCTGCAGTCCATGGGGTAGCTTAGGCATTGTCTAAGTTATGTTCACAAAATCCCCAGGTATTAGAACCTGTGTCCCCATTTCACAGATGAGGAAAAGGTTTAGAGAGATTAGATCACTCTGGTAATTACACGGCAAATATGAACTCGAGCCTGCCTTATCTGACGATGAGATACAGAGTGTAGTGATTAAAACAGTAGAGCTAGACTGGGTTTGTGGTCTGGACTGCAGCTCTGCTATTTTCTAGGTAGGTTTTGATAGTTGTTGGCTTTCCTACTCAGACATAGTAAATGTTTGTGTTTATGCTGAAGCAATTTTTACTAAAGTCTTTGTCAGTTAAAGTGATTTTGGGAAGGTTACATTGTCTTTCATGCTTTTATCCTTAAATAATTTCATCTCTTCATAAATATGAGACAGTCCTTTTGAGCTACTTAAGTTCTCCTTCCCCCAGGGTTTACATTTCATTGAAGTCCATCTGAAATTATTTTGTTTGTCTTTCCAAATAAAATATTTCTGGTTCATCTCCAACATCTTAAGTTTCATCATATATAAATGGAGGCTCCAAAACAAAGTCACCTGTTTTGCTTTCAATACTACCACACTCATGTTTTGCTTGTTTACAACATCTTTGAAGGAGGATGAGATTTATATTTTTTCAGCATGTCTCTGACCCCTACATGTACACTGGACTGAAGTACAAGCACTGTTTGTTAAAGGGCTTGTTATGTGTGACTATTTCAAAGACCTTGTGTTTGATGACCTCGTGGTGTGCCGTGTGCTCTGATGGTAAAGAATCTGCCTGCAATGCAGGAGACCTGGGTTCAATCCCTGGGTTGGGAAGATCCCCTGGANCAAGCACTGTTTGTTAAAGGGCTTGTTATGTGTGACTATTTCAAAGACCTTGTGTTTGATGACCTCGTGGTGTGCCGTGTGCTCTGATGGTAAAGAATCTGCCTGCAATGCAGGAGACCTGGGTTCAATCCCTGGGTTGGGAAGATCCCCTGGAGAAGGGAATGGCAACCCATGCCAGTATTCTTGCCTGGAGAATTCCACAGACAGTCCATGGGGTCGCAAAGAATCAGACACAACTGAGCAACTAACACTTTCACTTAAACATGTATTCATTTTTTCTGTTTTATAGAAAAAAAAGTACCTTTCACCATTTCAAGTAAATTGATGCAATGGGTGAATCAAGATACTAATATTTTTGATTAAAACTATTATTTATATAGCTTTCATACTCACCATTGATAACAATGAAGCTGACTCAACTGATGCCTTGAGTCAGTGCCCCATAGGTCATGAGGATGTCCAACGTTTTTCAGCTGTTACTCTTCTCAGCATTCCTCCTCTCTCCAGGAGAGCACTCCCAGAGACGAGATACTTGAGAGATAAGGTTAAAAAGGAAGTAAAGTGAAAGTTGCTTAGTTGTGTCTGACACTTTGCAACCCTGTGGACTATACAGTCCATGGAATTCTCCAGGCCAGAATATTGGAGTAGGTAGCCGTTCCTGTCTGTCTATGATGTGGGAAGACACAAATTCAGTTTCTCAGCTGCCTTGTCTCCAAGGAGGGTCCTAAGGTGGCATGCAGGGTAAAGGAAATAATTACATATGGAAGCATCCACTTTCTTTTCCTTCTCTATTTTCAGTTTCAGCAGAGAAGCAGACAGCTGACACCCTCCCAAATGCCCTCCCTCTCTCAACAAAACAAAACAAAACTCTTCATAGCTTAATCAAGCTCATTTCCCCTTCTCTCAAAAGAAAGTAGTGCTCCTTTTTTTCTATTATATTCAGAAGGGTTCACATTAGATTTAGCATAAGTGATTAATTTGATTTATTGACCTCTGATTTCTATCACTTCTCTCATTTAAATCCTAGACCCCATGAAGTAGTTTTTAGGGTTTCTATCAGACTCAGAGAAGTTAAGTGCTCAGCTAAAGCTATATAAACATTGAACAAAAAAGGCAGAACTCAGACTCCCATCATCTTCAACCGCAATTATAACAGTCCCTAATTCCTAAGAGAGCACTTGGGTAAATTCGTAACCTTTCCTATAGCCATTCTCTTCCAGGATCATGAGTATCTTGGACACGGACTCCTAGTAACAGAAGACAGTTACTCCTCTAGGTTTCTGCGCTTTCCTGGGGTTACAGAGAATGTGTACTTGGATGTGAGCCATTCTACATACCCTAGCATATGTTGAGGCAACTTTCTCAAAATTTTGGAAAATATTCTTTCAAAAATAGGATATATATATTTTTGCATTATAGATACATTCTAAATAGAATCTATATTCATTTGGTGGTCCTTCATAAAACTATGATAAGTATTGCAGTGGCCCCAATATCCAGACGTCTGTTATCCTGGGCTCTCTAAATAAGAATCTGACTCAAGGTATCACTTTCATGTCATTAACAAAGATAACTTGATATCACATGATTTAAACTGTTATGACGATTCTCAGGTGTCATTATCTTTTAAGGTGACTCTCTTGAAGAATCAGTGTTCTTCATCTTTGACCCCCCATAAGAACCTTGAAGTAAGCCTCCACAGCCCAAGCACGATTTTAAATGATGTTCAGATTATCAAGGGTGAGCACTTCTCATGTTCTAGAAGGTCAGGGAGTAAGAGTCAAGAGGGAGTCCTTGTCTTCTAACTGCATTGAATGCAAGAGGAAAGCAAGCAGTGCCATTATTTGCCTGGAACATCATCATCAGTGGCTCAACAAAGTTCAAGTCCAGTAAGAGAAAAATCTAGAGAATCTAGACTGTGCCAGTAATGATTTCAGTCAGTCAGTCCTGTCTGACTCTTTGCGACCCCATGGACTGCAACACACCAGGCTTCCTTCTCCTTCACCAACTCCCAGAGCTTGCTCAAACTCATGTCCGTCTTGTCGGTGATGCCATCCAACCATCTCATCCTCTGTCGCCCCCCTTCTCTTCCTGCCTTCAATCTTTCCCAGCCACAGGATCTTTTCCAATGAATCAGTTCTTCACATCAGGGGGCCAAAGTATTGGAGCTTCAGCTTCAGCACCAGTCCTTCCAGTGAATATTCAAGATTAATTTCCTTTAGGATTGACTGGTTTGATCTCTTAGCAGTCCAAGGGACTCTCAAGAGTCTTCTCCAATACCACAGTTCAAAAACATCAATTCTTTGGTGCTCTACTTTCTTTATGGTCCACCTCTCACAACCATATATGACTGCTGGAAAAACCATAGCTTTGACTAGACAGAACTTTGTTGGTAAAGTAATGTCTCTGCTTTTAAATATGCTGTCTAGGTTGGTCACAGCTTTTCTTCCAAGGAGCAAGCGTTCTTTTAATTTCATGGCTGCAGTCACCATCTGTTTTTGGAGCCCAAGAAAATAACTAATGATAGCTTCTGTCTGTTTGTATTGCAGATGATTAGCAGTACAACAATGCAGAAACTAATAATGCAGACATGCAAACTTTTGCTCACTTGCATCTTTGCATGTAGAATGAGTCCTTTTCTATGCAACTGAAAAATTCGATCTCAAAGGTTCAGTTGTGGTACTATTACCTTGAGATATTTAGGATAATTTACTGATGCACATGCAAATTCTGATAAAGACTTTTAAAATAAACTTTTACCTTTAGACCAGCTTTAGATTTACAGGATTAATGTGAAGATAGTACACAAAGTTCTTACATATATCACACTCAGTTTCCCCTATTATTAGCATATTGCAATATATTTGTCGCAATTAATAAAACAACATAAACTAAACTACAAATTATTCAAATTTCTTCAGTGTATATCTGTTATAGGATCCTGTCTAGGATACCACATTGGAATTAGTTGGGTTGTCTTTTTATGTTCCTCTTGGCTGTAACAACATCTCAGACTTTCCTTATTTTTGATGACCTTGACAGCTTTGAGCAGTACTGGTCAAATATCTTACAGAATATTCCTCAGTTGGAGTTTTACTGATGTTTTCTCATGCTGCTAAGTCACTTCAGTCGTGTCTGACTCTGTGCGACCCCATAGACAACAGCCCACCAGGCTCCCCTGCCTCTGGGATTCTCCAGGCAAGAACACTGGACTGGGTTGCCATTTCCTTCTTCAATGCATGAAAGGAAAAGTGAAAGTGAAGTCATTCAGTCGTGGCCTACTCTTAGCGACCCAATGGACCGCAGCCTACCAGGCTCCTCCGCCCATGGGATTTACCAGGCGAGAATAGTGGAGTGGGTCGCCATTGCCTTCTCATGATTGGACTGAAATTATGCATTTTTAGGAGGAAGAGTATACAGTAAAGTGCCATTCTCTTTACATCACATCACGTGTGAGTTTGTGCCTAGTAGTTCAGTTGTGTCCAACTCTTTGGAACACTTTGGACTGTAGCCCACAAGGCTCCTCTGTCCATGGGATACTCCAGGCAAGAATACGGGAGTGGGTTTCAGTGCCTTGCTCCAGGGGATCTTCCAGAGCCAAGGATCAAAACTGTGTCTCCTGCATTGCAGGTGGATACTTTACCCACTGAGCCTTGAGAGAAGACCCACATCAAGAGTATCTACTATGAATGTGACTTATCACTGTTGCTGTTAATCTTGATCACCTGGCTAAGGCAGTGGTTATCAGGTTTCTTTACTGTAAAATTACTCTTTTCTCTCCTTTTCCATGCTATACTCTTTGGAAAAAAGTCACCATGCACAGTGCGGATTTGAGTGGAGAATTATCCTACATCTCCTTAAGAGTAAGTACCTACTTAAATTGACTTATCACTGTTGCTGTTAATCTTGATCACCTGGCTAAGGCAGTGGTTATCAGGTTTCTTTACTGTAAAATTACTCTTTTCTCTCCTTTTCCATGCTATACTCTTTGGAAAAAAGTCACCATGCACAGTGCGGATTTGAGTGGAGAATTATGCTACATCTCCTTAAGAGTAAGTACCTACTTAAATTATTTAATATTCTTCTGCATGGAAGATTTGTCTATTCTCCTCTGTTTATTTATTTATTCCATCAAGCAATCATTTATTTATATCAGAAAGGACTTGTGGATATTAATTTTATGCTTTGGGTTACTATCCAATACAACTTTATTTTTGCTCAAAAATTTCCAGGTTTGACTGTTGATAAGTCTTTCAGTTGACTCCTGTAACTCTTTGATATACCCCATCAATTGGGGGTTTTGTTTGTGTTTTGTGCACTTGCTTACTTTTTGATCCTGTAAGATGCTCCAGGCTCATCTTGCCTATTTCTTGCCTCACTCCTAGAACAGGCCATTTCTCCAAGGGCCCTAGTTACTTTTACTGGAAAAAGTGTTAGAAAAGAAGATCTGAGAACTGGTGTGCTAGTAAAGTGTCTCTAACACTAATTCATTACAATCGGATTATTCTAGCTTCCTCCCTTTGTTTATATGTAACTTTGCAATACAACAGTGAGAAAACTGGTTCCTAATATCCACTACAAATTTACTTAATTGCACATTTCCAGTGTATATGTACAGTGGTTTTAGAATTGTTAACCTGCACTCCTGTGGGCATCAACTTGATAAACTGGAGTATAGTGTTTATGTACCGTTCCTTTTGCCAAAGAGTCGGACACGACTGAGCGACTTCACTTTCACTTTCCTTTTGCCTTAGATTTGCAGACTCCATTTCCAAAGTTACTTTGGTCAGCACCTTTCTCACCTACTCTCTTCAGTGAGATTGTTTCAAACATTTGTAACACATTTAGATTTTTGGGTCACATTCTGCAGTTCATCTGGGATCCCTCTGCCTCCCTCATTTTTATTTATTTATTATTTTTGCATACATTTGACGTTTTCTCTTTGTGCTGTAAAGTTCTATGAGTTTTGAAAAATTGAGATGATATAGTATCAGATTGCCTTCTTTCACATAGATAGTACTACACATTTAAGATTCCTCCATGTCTTGTGACTTGAGAGCCCATTTCTCTTTTTTGTTGAATAGTACTCCATTGCAAGGATTTACCAGTTTGCTTATCCATTCATCTATCGAAAGATATCTTGCTTGTGTCTAGTTTTTGGCTATTATAAAAATACTAAATATTTACATGCAGATATTTGTGTGAACACAAGTTTTCAAATCAGTTGAGTAAATACCTAACAGTGCAATTGATAGATTATGTTGAAAGACAATATTTAATTTTATCAGAAGCTCTCTTCCAAAATAGTTGCGCTATTTTGCACTCCCACCAGCAATGAATGAGAGCCACTACTGCATCTCACCCAACAGTTGGTATTTTGTTTTTTTTTTTAGATTTTGGCCATTTTAGTATATAATGGTATCTCGTTGTTTTAATTTGTAATTCCTTAATATTAAATGATACTGAGCCTCTTTTTATATGCTTTTTTAAAAAATCTTGTGAGATGTCCAAGCAGATCTTTTGCCGACTAAAAAAATTAGGTTATTTTCTTATCATTTAGTTTAAATAATTATTTATATATTTTATTTTTGTTTTGACATTTTAAGTATTTCACCCTACTCTCTTCTTACTTACAAGATTTCTAATGAGATGCTATAATTTTTACCCTGTTCCACTATACAAAAAAGTATATTTCTTTTTTCCTCTGACTTCTTTGAAGATTTTCCCTTTGTCTTTGGTTTTTTGCAGTTTGATTACATATGCCTACATGTAGCTCATTTGTTTGTTTGGTTTTGGTATTTATTCTACTTTGTAACTCTAAACTTCATAGATCTGTGGTTTGGGGTCATTAATTTTGGAATGTTGCAGCCATTATTACTTCAAATATTTCTTCTATTCTCTCTTTCTTCTCCTTCTGGCATTCCAACTGTTCATATGTGATATCTTCAAAATTACTTGACACTTTTAAAATTCACTTTTCTGATTGTCAAGTTTTGTCTCTATTCAGTTCAGCACAGAGAGTTTTTATTGACCTATCTTCTTCCCGTGGCTGTCAAATCTGCTGGTAAACCCATCAAAGACATTTCTTAAAAGTTTCTCTTACAGTGTTTTTGATTTCTAGCATTTCTTTCTGATTCTTTCTTAAAATTTCTCTCTGCTTACATTATTCATCTGTTCTTACATGTTGTCTGCTTTTTCGATTAGAGACTTTAACATATTAGTCATAGTTATTTTAAATTCCTTTTCTGATACCTGGAACATCTGATTCATATCTAAGTTTGGTTCTGATACTTGCTTTGCCTCCTTGGACTTTTTTTTTTCTTGAATATTGGCATTTCTTTTCATTTTTTTGTTGAAAGCCTAGTGTGTTGTATTAGGTAACAGGAACTGAGGTGTGTGAGAATTTATGGTCATCTGGCTAGGAGTTGAGATTTGTTTAATGTTTGCTGTAGCTATAGGTGCCAAAAGCATCAGATTCCTCTAGTGTTCTTGATTTTATATCTTCTGTTGACCTTGGTCTTCTCTAAGTTCTCTCAGAGAAGAACTTGTGTCTTGCAGTTTTTTTTCAGTTATAACCCATTATTATGACACCGGAGCCTTGCTGGAGTAGTGGTAAGGTGTAAGGAAGGTGGTATGGTCTACAATCTTCCAATTCATTGCCAACCTTTTTTGGGCCTATGTCTCTTGCCCATGATTTTCACAAGTATTTATTTTTAGATGGTCTTTACCTCACTTTAGGTGAGACAAGAAGATGAGAAGGCTGGAGTGAGAGGAATGTCCTTCCCTCATGAAACTGAGACANCAATTGATAGATTATGTTGAAAGACAATATTTAATTTTATCAGAAGCTCTCTTCCAAAATAGTTGCGCTATTTTGCACTCCCACCAGCAATGAATGAGAGCCACTACTGCATCTCACCCAACAGTTGGTATTTTGTTTTTTTTTTTAGATTTTGGCCATTTTAGTATATAATGGTATCTCGTTGTTTTAATTTGTAATTCCTTAATATTAAATGATACTGAGCCTCTTTTTATATGCTTTTTTAAAAAATCTTGTGAGATGTCCAAGCAGATCTTTTGCCGACTAAAAAAATTAGGTTATTTTCTTATCATTTAGTTTAAATAATTATTTATATATTTTATTTTTGTTTTGACATTTTAAGTATTTCACCCTACTCTCTTCTTACTTACAAGATTTCTAATGAGATGCTATAATTTTTACCCTGTTCCACTATACAAAAAAGTATATTTCTTTTTTCCTCTGACTTCTTTGAAGATTTTCCCTTTGTCTTTGGTTTTTTGCAGTTTGATTACATATGCCTACATGTAGCTCATTTGTTTGTTTGGTTTTGGTATTTATTCTACTTTGTAACTCTAAACTTCATAGATCTGTGGTTTGGGGTCATTAATTTTGGAATGTTGCAGCCATTATTACTTCAAATATTTCTTCTATTCTCTCTTTCTTCTCCTTCTGGCATTCCAACTGTTCATATGTGATATCTTCAAAATTACTTGACACTTTTAAAATTCACTTTTCTGATTGTCAAGTTTTGTCTCTATTCAGTTCAGCACAGAGAGTTTTTATTGACCTATCTTCTTCCCGTGGCTGTCAAATCTGCTGGTAAACCCATCAAAGACATTTCTTAAAAGTTTCTCTTACAGTGTTTTTGATTTCTAGCATTTCTTTCTGATTCTTTCTTAAAATTTCTCTCTGCTTACATTATTCATCTGTTCTTACATGTTGTCTGCTTTTTCGATTAGAGACTTTAACATATTAGTCATAGTTATTTTAAATTCCTTTTCTGATACCTGGAACATCTGATTCATATCTAAGTTTGGTTCTGATACTTGCTTTGCCTCCTTGGACTTTTTTTTTTCTTGAATATTGGCATTTCTTTTCATTTTTTTGTTGAAAGCCTAGTGTGTTGTATTAGGTAACAGGAACTGAGGTGTGTGAGAATTTATGGTCATCTGGCTAGGAGTTGAGATTTGTTTAATGTTTGCTGTAGCTATAGGTGCCAAAAGCATCAGATTCCTCTAGTGTTCTTGATTTTATATCTTCTGTTGACCTTGGTCTTCTCTAAGTTCTCTCAGAGAAGAACTTGTGTCTTGCAGTTTTTTTTCAGTTATAACCCATTATTATGACACCGGAGCCTTGCTGGAGTAGTGGTAAGGTGTAAGGAAGGTGGTATGGTCTACAATCTTCCAATTCATTGCCAACCTTTTTTGGGCCTATGTCTCTTGCCCATGATTTTCACAAGTATTTATTTTTAGATGGTCTTTACCTCACTTTAGGTGAGACAAGAAGATGAGAAGGCTGGAGTGAGAGGAATGTCCTTCCCTCATGAAACTGAGACAAGGCTCTGGTAAAGCTGTTATAATAATTATGCTTCCCCTAACCCTGGCTAGACTCACAAGGGCATTTTCCTCAGACCTTTACTTTGAGAACCCAGTGGGATTGGCCACCTCCCCTGTTCCCCACCCTCCCTTCTGCCCCCCACCCCCCCAGGCCTTTTGCCCTGAGACTGTGGCTCCTACTCATGCTTGTCTGCATTCAGATTCCAACAATTCACCAAAATCATGATCTAAGTTTTCCTACCAGTTTTTATGACTTTAGCACCTTCTGCTTCAGATAGGCAAATCTTGGCTATGAGTCTTTGAATTTGTCTGTTTTTCCATATTTCAGGCTGCTGGTTTGTTCTGCAAACTCAGTTTTCTCATGGGTCCAGGAAATGTAATAGATTTCACTTTGTTCAGCCTTTTTGTCAGTGTTGTAGTAAACCTGTCCAAACTTTCTACATGTCAGAGCTGAACTGGTAATTTCCTGATAAAGATTCTTATTTAACCTATACAAAATGTAGAAATATGCAGAAATAGTACATAAGTAGTACAAAGTGGATCCAGCCAGTCCATCTGAAAGGAAATCAGTCCTGAATATTCATTGGAAGGACTGAGGCTGAAGCGGAATCTCCAATACTTTGGCAACCTGATGTAAAGAACTGACTTATTGGAAAAGCCCCTGATGCTGGGAAAGATTGAAGGAAGGAGGAGAAGGGGATGACAGAGGATGAGATAGTTGGATGGCACCACCGACTCAATGGACATGAGTTTGAGTAAACTCCAGGAGTTGGTGATGGACAGGGAGGCCTGTTGTGCTGCAGTCAATGGGGAACTGAACTGAAGATAAACTACTTGTTGTGAAGCTCTTAATTCTTCCTAGGTTAGATTAAACGAGTTCAGTAATAATACAGATAGAAATTATAAATATTTTTCAGTGCCAAACTGGAATATAATACCAGTGGTCGGTGACCCTGGACATGTCATTTAATCTTTCTTAGGTTCAGTTATCAGAGAAGGCACTGGTGACCCACACCAGTACTCTTGCCTGGAAAATCCCGTGTACAGAGGAGTCTGGTAGGTTGCAGTCCAAGGAGTTGCTAAGAGTCGGACACAACTAAGCGACTTCACTTTCACTTTTCACTTTCATGTTTTGGAGAAGGAAATGGCAACCCACTCCAGTGTTCTTGCCTGGAGAATCCAGGGACGGGGGAGCCTGGTGGGCTGCCATCTATGGGGTCGCACAGAGTCAGACATGACTGACGTGACTTAGCAGCAGCAGCAGCTTCAGTAATCTCATCTGAAAAATGGGTTGTTGTAGGGTTTAGAAATAATGTATGTTATGAATCTAGCAATGCATAGCACTTATTAGATGTTCAATAAATGTTGGCAGTTACTTTTAAATGAAAATAATGTGATAGAAGAAATAATTCAAAAGTATTTCAGATAATTTGAGGAGTACTAATTGTAGGCCATGTTCTAAAAGCTTATTGTTACAAAGGCAGAAAAACTCACAGGAAAACCAACTACGTGTTGGCTGTAAAAACTCAGATTAGGGCATCCCTGGTGATTCAGTGGTTAAGAATCCATCTGCCAATACGAGTTCAATCCCTGGTTCAGGAAGACTCTATTTGTGGCTGGACAACTAGCCAGTACACTGCAACCTCTGAGCCAGCATGCCTAGAGCAATGAGAAGCCTACACACTGCAAAGGAGAGTAGCTCCTGCGTGCTGCAACTGGAGAAAAGCTAAAAGCTAAGTACAGCAAGGAAGACTTCCCACTCCCTGCCCCCGGCGGCCACAAACCAGAAAAAAGCTCAGATTTTATTTAGTCTAACCCTAATCAGTTCAGTTCAGTTCAGTTGAGTCGCTCAGTCATGTCTGACTCTTTGCGACCCCATGAATCACAGCACGCCAGGCCTCCCTGTCCATCACCATCTCCCGGAGTTCACTCAAACTCATGTCCAACAAGTCAGTGATGCCACCCAGCCATCTCATCCTCTGTCGTCCTCTTTTCCTCCTGCCTCCAATCCCTCCCGACATCAGAGTCTTTTCCAATGAGTCAACTCTTCTCATGAGGTGGCCAAAGTACTGGAGTTTCAGCTTTAGCATCATTCCTTCCAAAGAAATCCCAGGGCTGATCTCCTTCAGAATGGACTGGTTGGATCTCCTTGCAGTCCAAGGGACTCTCAAGAGTCTTCTCCAACACCACAGTTCAAAAGCATCAATTCTTCGGCGCTCAGCTTTCTTCACAGTCCAACTCTCACATCCATACATGACCACAGGAAAAACCATAGCCTTGACTAGATGGACCTTAGTCAGCAAAGTAATGTCTCTGCTTTTGAATAT
>SJYX01019878.1:67026-146199 GCA_006410675.1 Oreotragus oreotragus | reverse complement strand
GCTAACAGTCGGACAGACTGAGCGACTTCACTTTCACTTTTCTCTTTCATGCATTGGAGAAGGAAATGGCAACCCACTCCAGTATTCTTGCCTGGAGAATCCCAGGGATGGGGGAGCCTGGTGGGCTGCCATCTATGGGGTCACACAGAGTCGGACACGACTGAAGTGACTTAGCAGCAGCAGCAGCAATCCCTTATCAGTCACATCATTTGCAAATATTTTCTCCCAACCTGTGGGTTCCTTTCCTTTTTATTTATTGTTTCCTTTGTTGTACAAAAGCTTTTGAGTTTTAGTAGGTCCCATTTGATTATTTTTGCTTTTATTTCCATTATTCTTGGAGATGGATTGAAAAAGATGTTGCTGTGATTTATGTCAGAGTGTTCTAGACAGAACACTGTTTTCCTCTAGGAATTTTATAGTGTCTGGTCTCACATTTAGATCTTTAATTCATTTTGAGCTTATTTATGTATATTGAGTTAAGAATGATTTAATTTCATTTTTTATAGATATAACTGTCTAGTTTTCCCAGCACCATTTGTTGAAGAGACTGTCTTTCCTGTATTGTGTAGTCTTGCCTCCTTCCTTGTAGATTAATTGACCATGGGTGCATGGGCTTATTTCTGGATTTTCTATCCTGCTCCATTGATCTATATTTTTATTTTTGTGCCAGTACCAAATTGTTTTGATGACCCGAGCTTTGCAGTATAGTCTGAAGTCAAGAAGCCTGATTCCTCCAGCTCTGTTTTTCTTTTTCAAGATTGTTTTGGCTATTTGGAGTCTTTTGTGTCTTTATACAAATTTTGAGATTTTTTTGTTCTATTTCTGTGAAAAATGCCACTTGTAATTGATAGGGATTGCACTGAATCTGTAGATTGCCTTGGGTAGTATAGTTATTTTGATTGAGAGATAACTTAATAATCAGTATTAAGAATAATACTGATTTTTCCAATCCATGAACATGGTATATCTTTCCATCTGTTTATGTCTTCTTCGATTTCTTTCACCAGCATCTGATAGTGTTCAGAGTACAGGCATTTCTCTCCTTACGAACAAATGTGTGCATAGACAAGCTAATTGTTTCATGACTTCTGACTGTGGCTTGCAACAGAGCAGCTGTGGTGGGCCAGAATTCCTTGGTCTTCTATTAAATAGTTTATGTGTTCTAGCCAATTAGGCAGATATATTTTTGTTGTAGAAAATGTCAGAGAGGTTTCATAACCTCTGGCTCTCTGGGATTAAGGTGGTTGCAGGTTGGCTCTGCCAAGTTTTAGAGGAAATGAATTAAAGAAGATGGAACCAATTTAAGATGCAATTTCTGAAATTCCAAAGAAGTACTGTGCCCTAAGAATGACTTCAGACTGATGATGTTGATTAGATACAAAGAAGCAGAGGGATTTCTTTTTCTGAACAAACATATGCTTTGTTAATTTCCTTTTCAGTAAAAAGCTGACATATAATTGAATTGATTTACCATAAATTGTTTGGTATTTTTACATGATAAGAGGACTTAGATGGAATCATCTTTTAGCTTTCTAGGCCAAGTTTTTCAGCTGTTGTGGGACTCTCTTGAAATTAAGTAATGTTTAATTTCAGTAACAATGTAAAGAAGCAGTTACATTATAGACAGCAAAAAACTTAAACAAAGAACTACTATTAAAGAGATTCTGTGCCTGGAAAAAAAATGACTGGTAGCAGTTAACTCTGAAACATATTTTAGTAAAACTATCAAGTTTTTAAAATTGAAGTATCATTGATGTACAATATTATATAAATTAAAGGTATACAATATAATGAGTCACAATTTTAAAGGTTATACTCCATTTATAGTTATTATAGCATATTGGCTATATTTCCTATGTTGTACTTGTGGCTTATTTTAAACCTAAATAGTTGGTGCCTCTTAATCACCTGCCCCTATGTTGCCCCTCCTCACTTCCTTCTCCCCATTGGTGACCACTTGCTTGTCATCTATATCTGTGAGCCTGCTTCTTTTTTATTTTATCCATTAGTTTGTTGTGGTTTTTAGATTCCACATATAAGTTATATCATACAGTATTTGTCTTTCTCTGTCTGACTTATTTCACTTAGCTTAATGTGCTCCAAGTCCATACACATTGCTGCAAATGGCAAAATTTCATTCTTTCTTTATGGCTTAGTAATATTCCATTTTATATGGATGGGATATACATTGTATATGTATATTCCATCATATAACCATATGTTTGTGTGTGTGTGTGTATATATATTGGGGGGGGGGGGCGGGGCTGGAGGCTTGGACTCCCAAACTCTGGAGATGGCGAGGGCGGAAGTCCAGACTCATCGGTCCTGGGGGGGTCTCTCATTCGTACCCAGGATGGAGAGGATCACTCTGGGAGACACGAGCTCAGGGCCTGTCTCTGAGCGGCCAACCTGGCACTCATACTCTGCATCATCGCTGAGGTCACACGCTTCAATATGCAGGTGGAATTCACCTGCAGGTAGGACCCAAGATCAGGGCCAAGGTCAGCCTTGGCTGGTGGCTCAGGATCTCAGGGTCTGGCCCCTTACCTTTAGCAGGGTCTCCCTCCAGGTGATACCGCGGGAAACTGGGGATCCTAGGATCAGGGCCGAGGAGCAGCCCGTCTTTGGCCCATTGCACTGCGCTGCCAGGGGCGTGGACCCCGCACCGCAGTTCAGCAACAGCCCCCTCCACCACTGTCAAGTTTTCGGGCAGAGCCCAGAAGCCTCGGGGGGCTGAGGCCAGGATCGGCACCTGGGTCAGGCCTGGGGACACAGAGGTGTCAGTGGGAAAGGGCAGAGAGTCTGTCTAGAGAAGGGGCCACGGGAATGAGGGCCACCTGGCTCTGGTCACAGCCCAGGCTCCCACTCACCTGTCATCAGAAGCCCCAGGAGCAGTATTGCAGCCTTGATGTGGGTGCTCAGGGCCATCCCAGGTCCTCTGTCTTTGGTGTCCGCGGGACCCACGCCCACCTCTTGCATCTGCCTGCCTTTCTCTGGGTCCCTCTTTATGTCTGTCCTTTACTTTTCTCTTTGTTTCTCTTTTCCTATTTGTCTCCTTCTTTCTCTCTCTCTCTCCCTGTCCTAGGTCCCCTTCTGCTCTCCCTCCTGTATTCTATCTCACGCTCCTTCCTGCTCTAAGGTTCTCTTTCCCTCTCTCAGTCTCTATCTCCTTCCCCAAAGTCAGTCTCTGTTGCTCCTTTTTCTCTCAAGCCACTCCCACCCCTGGTCTCCACTCACAGCCTCTCAGGGAGGACCCACCGCTGAACCCGGCAGGCCCTGTGAGCCCAGGGGAGCGATGATGCAGTCAGTGGCAGAACTGGGCCTGTTCTTAGCCGATCTCGCCCTCACACTGCTCATCCTCACCTCCCCCAGGCACACGCTTGAGTCTCCAGCTTCAGGCCTCCGCTGGAGGGCTCCTCCCAGCACAGCTGGAGCAAGAAATCCCCTGTCAGCACATGCCAGGCACATCCCTCGGTCCCTCCCCAGCCCCCATGACCCCAGGGGCCTATCTTGGCCAGGGGCAAATGGGAGCAGGTCAGACCCAGGAGGTCCCAACACAGCATGGGGAGCAGGGAGCTGGGCCTGGCCTGGGGGTAAGACTCCCCCACTTTTCCTACCCTGGTACCTGACCTTCAAGTCCCTTCCTTCCTTTTTTTTTTAATTAAAAAACTTTAAAAACTAATTTTATTTGTATACGTTTTGGCTGTGCTGGGTCTTGGTTACCGGACAGTTTTGCTCGAGTTGCAGACGTAGCCCTCTGTGGTTACGGTGCACAGGCTTCTCCTCATGCTGGCTTCTCTCGTGGGCACAGGCACTAGGGTGTTCGGGCTTCAGGAGCCGTGGCACGTGGGCGCGGCAGCTGCCTCTCCCGAGCTCTAGAGCACAGGCTCTGTGGTTGTGGCACAGGGCTTTAGGTGCTCTGAAGTGTGTGGGATGTTCCTGCATCAAGGATCAAACCTGTGTCTCCTGCATCAGCAGGTGGATTCTTTACTACTGAGTCACCAGGGGAGCCCCCCTTCCTTGCTTGAGTAGACATCTCCCTCTCAATGAGATCATGAATCTCTGCTGAGGAGTGTGCAAGTGTGTGTGAGAGACTGGGAGAGCACATATATCTGTGCACACCCGTGTGTGAAATGCACGTAAGTGAACATGCCTGGGGAAGTTGATACTGAACTGTGATCTGTGAAAACTTGTGCAATGTGTGTGTGTGTGTGTATAAATGTCTCAGGTGTAAGCGTGCTGGGCAATCAGAATGGGTGGGAATGAAAGGTAGGGTCTGAGGCCACCAGCACTGAGCCCAATGTGCAAACGCTTTGGCACAGGTCTTGTGAGTTCTAGTTCACATAGCTTCCCTCGGTCTCTTTCTGTCTCTTCTTTCCTTCTGTCTCTCTCCCTCCCTCAGTTCATCTGGATTTACTTTCTTTTCTCCACCACTTTGAGACTGGCCTTCTCCGACTCGGTGTCTTTCTCCCCATCTCTCTCCGTTAGGTGGTTACCTCTCAGTCAGCCTTTAACTCTGTCACTGTCTGTGCCTGTACACGTCTCCGTTTTTCTCTTAAATATTAATTTATTTGGCTGTCCTGGGTCTTAGCTGTGGTGTGCAGGATCTTTAGTTGTGGCATATAAGCTCTAGTTCCAGGAATCAAACCCAGGCCCCTGCATCGGGAGCAAAGAGTCTCAGTCACTGGACCACCAGGGAAGTCCCACTGTTTTTCTCTTTCTGTTCTCATCTCTCCCTCTCTCCCGCCCGATGCTCTGTCTCTCACACACACCAGGAGCTCAATAAATATTTGCTTTCAGTCAGCCTTGGACTCCGCCTCTTTCTTTTATTCGTTTCTCCGCCTTTGAGTCTTCCTGACTGTCCCATATTTGAATTTTATAACCATATGCTGGTTGGCCTGCCCTCCCCACCCCAGTGTGCGCCTATACACCCACACGGGATAAGCTTCTTCTGCCTGCTGATCTCCTGCAGGAATTGGAACTGCTCGCTTTCTCTCTCTCTCCCCTCCATGACCCCCATCTGGTCCTTCTCCCTACACAAGACGAGGCATCTGGGCTGAGCCCCCACAGCTCCATCCTTGACTCTAATCTAGTCTGTCTTCTTCCCTCCCGTTATTAACTGCTTGCCCTCCTCCCACGTTTCCTCTCCCAGCTGGCCTCACGCCTCCTGGGGAACGGGCTGGGTGCACAGCTGGAGGTTCTGTCTTGGGCTATCACCAGATGGTGTCCCTCAGGGCCCGGGCATAGGGCTGTCCGTTGCTGGGAACTTTAATTAGCACGAACCTTCCACCCTCCACCTTAGATGTTTTCCTTCTCTAGATGCTCCTGGGACCTCAAACTCTCCATCTTTCCATGCCTGTGGCCCCCAGAGAGTCAGGAAGGGAAAGTGATGTCAGGTGCCTGGAAAAACAGCCTTTCTACCTGCCTTCCACCCCCAAGACTCAGGAGTCCTGGCCACAAGCCCAGCCTATTTCAGAATCCAAGGGCTGAATCCCCGAAACAGAAGCCACTCAGATTCCAGAGTCCAGGTCCCTCCTTCCCAAGGACCTGGGGGTTCAGGCCTGCAGTCCTTCCCCCCTAGCCCCATACACACACACACACACACACACACACACACACACACAGGACTTAGGGCAGATGTTCGCTCTCGGCTGATTTTCAAATCCTCCTGGGCCTGTGAGGGGGTGGGAGAGAGATTGGTGGTTAAATCCACTGACTCTAAGACTTAAGAGCAGATTTTCTGACCTCAGGTCATCCTTTCCCAAGTGCACTTTGCTTCAGGCAGGGGCCCTAGTTGAGTCCCCAATGCCTCAGAAGCTCGGGGTTCAGGCCATTAACTTCTCGGTCATCAGAGGTCTGAACGTCCTGGTCTTAGCATCCTGGGGGGTGGGAGCGGTGTCCATGTCCCTGCTATTTGGGGACACAAGAATCTGAGCTCACAACAACGGAGTGTAGATCCCCAGTCCCTACAGGTTTAAGAATGTCATACCCAGGGCCCCAGGCCCCCAGTTCCGCCTCTGTCGGCTTCGGGTTCCACCCACCTGCCCCGCCAGCTGCGCAGCGCACCGCCGGCCTGCAGCGTGGGAACGCCCCAGCTGGGCGGCATGCAGCCGTCAGGACAAGCTGCGCGGTTCCCAGCCTCCCTGCCTGACTCAGCCCGGGCACCGCCGCCTCCCAGCCGTCGCCCGGCAACCACTGCCGAGTGGGGCGAGGGGGTGGTCCAGAACTGCAGGGTCCTGGGAAAGGAGGGGCGGGTGTGTGTGTGTGCGTGTGTGTGTGTGTGCTGGATTCCTGGATCTTAGGATGAGCTGTGATTTGCAGGGGTAAAAAGGCAGGCATTGAAGGCGTTTTGAGGTGGGGAGAATTGAACCCTCTCTTCTGGGGGGTCCCAGCAGCCTCCCAGGCAAACATGGTGCCCTCTTCTTGACCCACAGGCCCAGAGAAGCCCCGGGCCCCGCCTCCCCAGGGCGCGGAAACTAGCGAGTCCCCAAGGGTTCCCGTTTATAGCTGCGTTTCCACTCAGAGCGGTCCCTCCAGGACCCGAGTTGAGCAAGTTTCTTCCACTCCCTCCCCTCCCTCCTCCTCACCCCCATCCATCCCCCAACCCCGGCAGTGTGCAGGCGTCCAACCCAGACGGTACCCCTGCCTTCGACCCAGGTGTTCCAGCTCCCAGACCTTAACGGGGCTGGAGTGTCCACCCGCTGGCGAGGACGCCGCCCTGAGTGCCCCCATTCATCCGCGTTGGGCCGCGGGAGTTTCTCAATGGGAAGAGGGCGGGTATCCCAGGGGGCGGGCCGGGGCGGGGCGAGTGGGAACCAGCCCTCCAGGGTCTCTCGGAGACCTGGCGCGCCGAACTGGCAGGCGTTTCAGAGCGGCGGAGCCTGCGGCGGAGCAGATGAGGGGACCTCCAGGTCAGAGAGAGAGGGGAGCTTCTAGCCTGGGGCGAAGAGTCAGGAGCGGAGGGGACTCCAGGCCAGAGTGGTGGGAAGTGTGCTCCGAGAAAGGAACTGGCAGGGAAGCCAGTGCAACAGCAAATCTGCTGGATCTTGGCGGACACACTTAGGATGCTCGTGCCCGCACTCCTCGCCCTCTCCTTCTGCCTCAGGGGGCGTGCAGGTACCACGAGGGGCCGGCGCAGATACATACAGGAGAGGGTCGTTTGCCAGCTGTCGCTTTGCTGGGGTAGATGGGGCTGAGGGTCCAGACTCCTGGGTCTGACGGAAGAGAACTCTGGGAGCCTGGGCTTCTGGGTCTGAGGGCAGAGCGGATTGGGGACTGGACTTCATCGGGAGCTACTGAACATGCTAAGCTCGGCTCTGCTCCCTCGCCCCACTCTCCTAGGCCTGGCACCCCACTTTCTGCAACAGCCAGAGGACCAGGTAGTTCTGTTGGGAGACGAGGCCCGGCTGCCCTGTGCCCTGGTCGCCTACCGGGGAGTGGTTCAGTGGACTAAGGACGGGCTGGCTCTAGGGGGCGAAAGGGACCTTCCAGGTGAGGCTTTACTATCTCTTCAGGGAGGGGCTGGCTCCAGGGTGAGGATGCTGGGCTTGGGCTACAACTGAAATTTCTAGTTTGACATTTTCAAGTTTAGGAAATTAATGGGCTCAGGGAAACATTTGGGTGTCTTGAATTTTCAGGATCTTCTTTGGAGCTGACCCATAGGGTTTGGAAAATTTTATTTTGACTGTAAAATAGTGCATCAGTGCCAAATAGCACATAAAACATAAATGGAAGATTTGTCAGATAATTCTAAATTAGATATCCGTGTAACGACTACCCAGCCCTGTTGCCAGCTCCCCAGAAGCCCTCCTTATTATTCCCTTCTCTCGTAGCTCCCTCCCTCCCTACTACCTGCAGGTAGTACCTACTCTGATTTTTATGGCAATTGTTTTCTTGCTTTTTCTCCCCCTGAATTTATCATCCCCTTAAGTTTGTAGCGACACTGGACTGGGAAAGGATTAGAGTCCCTCTGGCCCAGCCCCCACTTTTGGCAGCGTCTTTCCAGTGTGAGATGCCTGCGGATGGAGGCCTGGGACCAGGAACTCAGAACCACAGTGTGACTGCCTCTGTCCCTGACCCCAGGCTGGTCCCGGTACTGGATATCAGGGAATGCAGCGAGTGGCCAGCATGACCTCCACATTAGACCCGTGGAGCTAGAGGATCAAGCATCGTATGAATGTCAAGCGACACAAGCCGGCCTCCGCTCTCGACCAGCCCAACTGCATGTGCTGGGTGAGGACTCAGCCCACTTATCCCTGTGGAGCCCTGGGGGAGGGGGGTTCACCACCCTGGGGAGCCGGGAATATCAAAATCTGGGGAGAATGAAGGAGAGGGCAGTTAGAGCTGGGAAGATCAGGGTCTCTAGGACCCAGATCCAGCTCCAACCCCAGATCCACCCTACAGTGCCTCCAGAACCCCCCCAGGTGCTGGGCGGCCCCTCTGTGACTCTGGTTGCTGGAGTTCCTGCGAACCTGACCTGTCGGAGCCGTGGTGACGCCCACCCTACCCCTGAGCTGCTGTGGTTTCGAGATGGGGTCCGGCTGGACGGGGCCATCTTCCGCCAGGTTAGGTCCAAGTTTCTGTGCCAGCCCTTCCCTGCTCATTCAGGGAAATTCGGGGGTCCACTCAGACCACAGGCTCATGCAGAGGAGAAGGGCATGAGAAGGCAGAGAGTCAAGGCTTGGGATCCTTGGTATGTACTTAAGCATAGGGACTCTAAGGCTGGACTGTGCGCACAAGCTAAGTCACTTCAGTCGTTTCCGACTCTGTGACCTCGTGGTCTGCCATGCTCCTCTGTCTATGGGATTCTCCAGGCAAGAATACTGGAGTGGGTTGCTATGCCCTCCTCCAGCGGATCTTTCTGACCTAGAAATCGAATCTGCATCTCTCATGTCTCTTGCATTGGAAGGTGGGTTCTTTACCTCTAGTGCCACCTGGGAAGCTCCCATAGGGCTAGACTACCTGGGTTAAAATCCTGGCTCAGTCACTTGTTAGTTGATTGATCTTAACCTCTCTGCCCCTCAGTTTACTTATCTGTACAGTGGAGTTAATAGTAGTATACACATCTAGGATTACTGGAAGATTAAATAAAGGAATATTTATAAATGCCTAGAAGAGTGACTGACATTAAGTACTACCTAAAGGTAGATGAAATCATCATTATTATTCACAACCTACAGACCCCTTTGAAGGAAGGAACCATCGGGTCAGTGGAGAGCATCTTGTCTTTGACCCCTTCCAGCCATGATGATGGAGCCACCTTGGTTTGCCGGGCCCGGAGCCAGGCCCTGCCTGCAGGGAAGGACACAGCTGTCACACTAAGCCTGCAGTGTGAGTGCAATCAGACACTGGGCTTTAAGCCTGAGGTCCTTGGAGAAAGAAGAAGCTGGGATCTGGATTTCAGGGCATGAGAAAGTCAGGGGCTGTGTACCTCGGTTCCCTGGGGGAATTGGGAACTGGAAGCCTAGACTGCTAGCTGAAAGGGAGGAGGGGACTGGGGATCAGACTCCTGGGGTGGAGGAGCTGAGAACTGGACTCCTAGGTCATCAGTGGAGGTGTTCCATGTCCTTGCCCACTACTGACCATTGACCTACCTCTACAGACCCCCCAGTGGTGACTCTGTCTGCAGAACCACAGACAGTGCAGGAGGGAGAGAAGGTCACTTTCCTATGCCAGGCCACAGCCCAGCCTCCCGTCACTGGCTATAGGTGAGGACCCAGGTCATTTCTCCCCAGCCTGGAGGACCAGCTTGGGGAGGACTGCGGCTAGAACCTGAGTAGGTGTGCCTGAGGAGCAAGGACACTAACACCCCACCATCTTCGCAGATGGGCAAAGGGGGGCTCCCCGGTGCTTGGGGCCCGCGGGCCAATGCTGGAGACAGTAGCTGACGCTTCATTCCTGACTGCTCCGGTGTCCTGCGAGGTCAGCAATGCAGTGGGTAGCGCCAACCGCAGCACAGCGCTGGACGTGCAGTGTGAGCCGGGGCGGGGCCGTGGGTGTGGCTAAAGTGGGGCGAGCAGAATGGGACAGGGGCTACCATGAGGCGTGGCTACCAGGGGCTGCCGGGGATGGTGGGCCCGATGTAGGATTTAGGCGGGATTTGGCTGGGCTGGATCAGTGCCAGAGTGGAGCAGGGGCGGGGCGAGAGTGCGGCTGAGGCTTGTGGGCCGGACGTGTGCGCGCCGAGTTAACTGGGGGCTTCAGCCCAGTGGGCCCTTGTGGGTGTCGTTTCTGAGTGTCTGCTCCGGAGTCAGAAGTTGCATCCCTCCCTGGTCATGTGGCCCCTCTTGGGTCTCCTCCAGTTGGGCCGATTCTGCAGGCAAAGCCGAAACCCTTGTCGGTGGACGTAGGAGAAGACGCCTCCTTCAGCTGTGTCTGGCGCGGGAATCCGCTCCCACGGGTAACCTGGACCCGCCGCAGGGACGCACAGGTGAGGCCAGATCCGGGGCTTGTGGCCGCGGCTGGCAGTAGGGGAGGGACTTCCTCCCAAGGTCGTGCCCTTGACGCCCCTTCCCTTTCTCAGGTGCTGGCCTCCGGGCCCACGCTGCGTCTTCCCGCGGTGGGGCCCGAGGATGCAGGCGACTACGTGTGCAGGGCCGAGCCGGGGCTCTCGGGCCGGGGCGGTGGCGCTGCGGAAGCTAGGCTGACTGTGAACGGTGAGAAAGAGGTGCTCCCTAGTGGACCCGGCGGGTTCTGGGATAAGAANCCCCCCCCCCCCCAAGATGCTACTGGATGTCTTTATTTAACTGTGTCATAAAATACCTTAAATACCACCAATCTAAAACTGAGTTCATTGTCTTTTTCTCCTAAATTCGCAGTCTGTACATTATTTCCATATTGCCACCATGGCAAATTAACCACACACATGGTGACTTAAAACAGCAGAAATTTATTCTGTCACAGTTCTGGAAGTTAGAAGTCTGAAATAGTTTAACTGGGTTGAGATCAAGGTGTCAGTGGGGACACACTCCCTCTAGAGGCTGTAGGGGAACTTCTGTTTCTTGCCTTTCGTAGCTTCTGGTGGCTGTTTTCCTTGGCCTGTGGCTGTGTAAGTCCAATTTCTGCCTCCACAGACCCACTGCCTTCTGTTCTGTGTCACATATACCTATGTCCTTTTTTTGTAAGGGTGCTTTGATCACATTTAGGGTCTGCTCACATAATCGAGGATAATCTCCGATGACAAGATCTTAATCACTGTGCAAAGTCACTTTTGTCATGTAAGATACATATTTGGAGACTGTTATTTAGGCTACCACATTCGGTATGCTAAGTTGCTTCAGTCCTGTCTGACTCTTTGCAGCCCCGTGGACTGTAGCCTACCATACTCCTCGGTCCATCGGATTCTCCAGGCGGGAGTACTGGAATTGGTTGCCATGCCCTCCTCTAGGGAATCTTCCTAACCCAGGGATCTAACCTGAGTCTTTTATGTCTCCTGTATTGGCAGGTGGGTTCTTTACCACTACTACCACCTGGGAAGCTACCACATCCCGGCCCCAGTCTAAGCAGACTGCTGAGCTGGAAACCTAGGATTAATCCCGGAGGCTTCCATCTTACCACTCACATTCCGTTAGTCACGCTGGTGATCAGCCCTGCTTCTTCAGTTTCTCAGATACTTCTCCATGCCCACTGCTTGCCTTAGTTCAGGCTCTGTCATCCCTTGCCTGGGTTACCACAGGAGCTATTGCTTGTAATGGGGGTCAGCAGACAGGATGGAATAGTCAGTGGTTTTAGTTTTGCAGGTTGTAAGGGTGAAACTAGTCAACTCTGCCATTGTAACATAAAAGCTTGCCTTGTAAATACTTAAACGGGCATAGCAAACCTCAGTTACTAAAGCAGGTGGTGGGGTTTGTCCCTTAGGTCTTACTGCTTTCTAATCTAGTCTCCATATTGCTGCTAGAATGATTCTTTCCAAGATGAAATCCCAGTCCATTATTACTCCTGATTAAAGTCCTTCTTGGCTCACAGTTATTTTCAGTCCAGCACTTCAACATGTCAGCATATTCTAGTCCAGTGAAAGGGTAAGTTTCCTTATGATCAGGCAGACCTGGTTTAAGTCTCACTCAGTTTAAGTGTTTATTAGCCAAATTTCTTAATGTTCCTCTGTCTCAATTTCTTTATTCAATAGAGATTATTAACCACTGAGAATGTTGTAGGGCTCAAATGAGGTAACATATATAAGCCAAGTGGTATGTGTCAGGCACACATGAAAGAGCAACCTCCACTATTGTGAGTTGGCTAGACTCCTTGATGTTTCCATTGCTTGCAGTGAGGAGTCCCATTTCTCCCGCCCTGGGGACACCTAGTTGTCCTCCAAGATTTACCACCGACTTTTCTTCCTGACCTCCGGAGGTGGGGTTAGGGCTGCTGTGTGTCTAGCTTTTTGTGTATGCCTTTATTATGTCATCAGTAGGCTGTGAAGACTGCCTTTAACTTCTTTGTCAGCTCTTCTACTGGGCCATTGACACACTCCCTGTGCTCTCCCCAAAGATGGGTCCCACAGTGCTTGTCCTCAAGAACGCCCTTAGTGTTTAGATGTTTGGTGCATGCTGGCCTTTTCCAGGTGACTTTATTCTGCTTGGTAACATGGATCCACTCATTTTGATCTCTTGTTTTAATAATATTTATTAACATTTATCAAGCTTTTATACATGTTGACTTGCCATATCCTCACAGCAAACAACCCTGTGAGATTGTTCCCATTATATGTTATGAAACTTTAAGACACAAAAAGGCTAAATAATTGGCACGATATTAAACAGTAAGTGAAAAAGTTCTAATCCAGGAGATATAGTTCTGATGCCAGGGCTCCAAATCAGCATGTTTTACTGCTTTGCACACAAATGTTTAAATCCCAGTCTTTTCAGTAAGTTGAAGAAGCGGTTTTTCCCCACCAAGTATTGTTTTTATTTTTTTTAATTTTAGAAATATTTTCTTAAGAAATAAATGCAGTATGAAATCAGTTGCCTGGGTTAGCAGTCCTGGGATACAATCAGAGCAGATTGTAGGAAAAAGGGGCAGACCCTCAGCATATGGCTTCTCAGATGGTAGAATTTGTGCATTACAGTTTTGTTACATTGGACAGTACACAGGTGGTATTTAGTAGCCTCTCTGGTGAAATAGAGAACAATTTGATTCAGAGACATTTGAAACAATTTGACAGGTAGTTGTTGAAGCATAGGTAAAAGTAGGTGGGGAAAAAAAAAATACCCGTCTGCATCCCTCGGGAGGTGGGGTGGGGTTGATACATTTTGACAAATGTAATGACAGTAAATGTACAGTGCTGTGGAGTAAGGGGATAGTATAATTAGGGGAAAGGTTCAGTTTTTCTGTGCAGAGCCCATTTGGCCCTATGATTGCGAGAAAGGTGTTTCCTCTGGGCATGCTACCCTTCCTTTTGGTGGTCGCAGCCTCAGGCCTGGCCTGTGGAGCTGAAAATGGGCTGAATTTCAGCTTCCACACCTCAGCCTTACCAGATGCCTTTGTGTAGGGCACGGACTGTATAGCAGTTGGTGGTAGCCATGAGTGGAGCTGGTTCTTGAATGATGTGTTCTCCAGGTAGTAAAGATTGGCCACAGACATTGTAGGTGGAGAGAGCAACATGAAGAAATACAAAAAAACATGAAAATGTGTGGTGTTCTTTGAGGGGACCTGCTCCTTGGAATATGATATATGTTTCAGAATTGGCCTCAGATGAGGTCGAGAAGGGAGTTGCAAGTAGACTGAATGGCTTTGAAGGCTGTAGTAGGTAGAATAATGACCTTCTAGAGATGTCAGCATCCTACCCCCAGACCTGTGATTAAGTTATATGGCAAGGATTGCTGACTTTAAAATGTGTTGACTGATCTGGATTATCCAAGTGGACCCAGTGTAAAAATATGCAGGAGGGAGGCAGAAGAGTCAGTGTCTGGAGGCTGTGAAGTGAGAGACTTGACTGCCATGCTGGCTGTGTTTTCAAAACTACAAAGGGGACTATAAGCCAAGGGATGTGGGCAGCCTCTAGGAGCTGGAAAAAGCAAGGAAATGGATTCTCTCCTAAAGTTGCCCAAAAGAATGCAGCCCTGCCAACACATTAATTTTAGCTGAGTGAGACTGGTTTTGGCCTTCTGACTTGCAGAATTGTAAGTTAACAAATAAATGTTGGTTTAAGTCACTGTTTTTGGTAATTTGTTACACCAACAATAGGAATAATACAGAAGCTTTGTTTAAAACTATCTGGAAGCAGTGATGAGTTTCTGGGAGGCAATTAGTGACCATATCTAAATTTTAAAGGATCTAGAGGCTAGGCTGTTGGTATAATCCAGATCTTGGATCCTTTGAGAGGCAGATACCAAGATGGGATTAAGTGAGTTGACATTTATTGGGGAAAGTATAAAGGTAAAGGAGAAGGAATAGGGAGGGAAAGGAGAGAGGAGAGAAGGGTGGGTAGGAAGCACTCAGGCTACAGCGCTGTTTTTAGAAAGCTTCTCCTGACAGAATATCCACGAACCAAAGTTGCCCTTCAGTGGGACCCCCTGTCCTGCGGAAATGGATACCTCTGTGGTGCTTGGTCATTAACTGGGCACAGGCCAGGCAGGCATGACTTTTTCAGTGGTGGCTCTAGAGGAGTGACATCTGGCATTTATGAGTTAGCTCTGCTTCCACAGTGGGAACTCTGGGGGGCTTATTTCTAAGGCCACCATGTAGGGCCTATGTTCTCAAGGGACTGATACAGAGCTGAGGATTGAAGCTTATTGAGAAATGTTGAACTGTTTATTTTAGTTCAGCAACTGTTTCACTTGCTGAATGACTCAAGCTCTCTGCACCTGGGATTCGTTTATATTTTTATTGTAATCAGCTATGCTGTATAGGAACTCTGCTTTCTAATCTTTTATTTGTTTTTCTTAATCAAAGTTTGGTCAGGTGTGATTTGAGGTAGATTGATTTTTTTCTCTTAATTGCAGTAGGTGGAGCATTCTGCTGCTGCTGCTAAGTCGCTCCAGTTGTATCTGACTCTGTGCAACCCCATAGATGGCAGCCCACCAGGCTCTGCCGTCTAGGAAGTTTTAAATACTTTCTTCCCTCATGCTTTGGGATGTAAAAGCATCATTCACTTGTGTGAGAAATGAGACAGTTGGAAGAAGTAAAGGAGAGGGGTTAAGTGATACCCACCTCCACCCTGTTTTCCCTCCCTTTGCCCCCTCTAACTTTTCCACCAGTGCCGAGAAGTTCTTAATGAGTACCATCACTGAAACATCTATTCTTTGTTTTCAAAAGAATGATGATACAGATTTTAGAGGGTGTATGATGTTTCTGGACATAACCAGATGGTCAGTACCGAAATGAGATTGATTATATTCTTTGCAGCCAAAGATGGAGAATCTCTACGAGGGAATCAGTGAAGTCGCTCAGTCGTGTCCAACTCTTTGCGACCCCATGGACTGTAGCCTACCAGGCTCCTCCCTCCATGGGATTCTCCAGGCAAGGGTACTGGAGTGGGTTGCCATTTCCTTCTCCAGGGGATCTTCCCGACCCAGGGATCGAACCCGGGTCTCCAGCACTCCAGGCAGATGCTTTAACCTCTGAGCCACCAGGGAAGAATATACAGTCAGCAAAAACAAGACCAGGAGCTGACTGTGACTCAGGTCATGAACTCCTTATTGCCAAATTCAGACTTAAATTGAAGAAAGTAGGGAAAACCACTACACCATTCAGGTATGATCTAAATCATTTCCGTTACTATTATACAGTGGAAGTGGGAAATAGATTCAAGGGATTAGATTTGATAGAGTGCCTGGAGAACTGGACTGTAAGGAAAGCTGAGTGCCAAAGAATTGATGCTTTTGAACTGTGGTGTTGGAGAAGACTCTTGAGAGTCCCTTGGACTACAAGGAGATCCAACCAGTCCATCCTAAAGGAGATCAGTCCTGAATGTTCATTGGAAGGACTGATGCTGAAGCTGAATCTCCAATACTTTGGCCACCTGATGCGAAGAACTGACTCATCTGAAAAGACCCTGATGCTGGGAAAGATTGAAGGCGGGAGGAGAAGGGGACGACAGAGGATAAGATGGTTGGATGGTATCACTGACTCAATGGACATGAGTTTGAGTAAACTCGGGGAGTTGGTGATGGACAAGGAGGCCTGGTGTGCTGCAGTCTATGGGGTTGAAAAGAGCTGGACATGACTGAGCGACTGAACAGGCAGACTGATGATTTTTCTGAGTGTTTTTTTCTCCCCGTAAGAAAAGAAAAGGATGAAGGTAAAGGGAAAGAGAGTTTTGTTTTTTTTTCCATTGGTCGGAACCATAGCCATCTTTTGCTGTGGCCTCCAAGTGTTCTTTGGACTGTAATCAACAGTTTTCTAGAACAGGGCTTCCCTGTTAGCTTCCCTGATAGCTCAGTTGGTAAAGAATCTGCCTGCAATGCAGGAGACCTGGATTTGATCCCTGGGTTGGGAAGATCCCCTGGAGAAGGGAACGACTACCCACTCCAGTGTTCTGGCCTAGAGAATTCCATGGACTGTGTAGTCCATGGGGTCACAAAGAGTCGGACACGACTGAGAGGGCAGTGGGGGGGAGGCAGTGGGGGATGGGGGCAGACTTTTTCTGTAAAGGGCCAAATAGTGAATATTAAGTTTTATGGGCCATAGTATATAAATGAATGGTTGTAATTGTGCTCCAGTATAACTGTATTTACAAAACAAGAAAGGAATTGGATTTGGTCTTTGGGCCATAGTTTGCTGACCATTGTTCCAGAGCATCAGTGAAGTAAAAACTTTTCGTTTCTTTGGTGACTTCTTTCTAAGTGTATAGTGTACAGCTTTGTGTGTGTATGTGTGTTTATGTACAGCTTTATGTTGTATTGGTTGGTAGAGTGCTGGAAGAGCTGCTTTCTTCCAGACTTTCCCTCTAGGAGGCTGATAAACTTTAGAAAGATGTGCACCACGGTGTATCACTTTGTGAGTTACAAAGAGTAGCCCACTTTGCCTGTGGACTGTACCTTTGATGGGGATTAGTGTGTTACCCATCTAGCTTCTATAACTGTTCCACTTGCTGTGAAAACAGATTTTTAGCTAATGTCCGGTTTGGGAAATTACCTCCTAATTTAGGTTGCTTGATAGGACTGGATATTATTTGAATAAACTTTTCTCCTTTTATTGCTCCTACACTGATTTTGCCTCCTCTCCAGTGTTATCCAAAATGATTCGTAGGGATTAAGGCAATGTTTTAATATTTGTCTTACATCATTTGAGGCCAGAGACTAACTCTGTCTGTCTGGACTATATTAAGAATCTTGGGAAAGATGATATGTGGACTAAAATGAAATACAAGGTGTCATCCCTTTACTTCCTGGAGTGTAATTTAAATAAATGAACCTTAGAAATGCAGCCTTCTTTTGTGGATCATGTAATTTGGCAACATATTCCCATATCTGAGAAGTTCCTGCTTTCAGCATTTGCAGTAAAATGAAATCCAAAAAATTGGGTTTATGTTAATAAAAGCAATGTCAGCGATGAACATTAGATAATGTAAAGTTAAAGGGCAAAATGTCACTTATTGTGGCTTCAGATCACTACAGAGACACTTCCACTGGTTATTGTTAAATAATACTCCTCTCTCAGTATACCCCCAAATGAGTAGTTGTCAGGTTGGATTTGAGAAGTTTGTGCTAGCAAGATATATTTCTGCACCTAATTTCAGTTTATTCTCCAAAGTGTGTAAAGAGACCTATTCTCATCTTGGTCTTTGGCTTATAGTCGTTTTGCCCCTTACTTCCTAAACTGATATTCTTGAAGAATGGGCTGACAGTAAATTTTCTTCCTAAAATTGACGAGATGATGTCTTATTGTGTTGTTAACATTTTAGAGGTTTTTGAGGATATTGAAGGTAGCAGTGTGTGGTGGTAGTGTGTATGTTGAAGTTTTCTTTTTTTTTAAATAGTGGAAATGATTACAAAGTTATATTTTTGATGATAGCTTCCTCAAGGCATATTTTTTCCAGAGGGAATGATGGTTTTTAACTAGAGTGATGCTTGAATTTATTCCTGTAGTACAAATGATGAGCTAAGCAGCACAGTTTAGACAAAAATTAGTTTTGTTGCAAAACAAATGAATGATGCAATATGTTATTTTGTCTTGTCTAATGTAGTCCCCTTTTACTTTTCAGATAAATGTAAATGAAATTACAAGATTTTCAGATTTTCCCTTGTCCAAAAAAACACTGAAAGGTAAGTTCATAGTGATCTTGGGCTATGTTGTTGGACTTCTTGATGCCTTTTGATAAATGAAAAAAAATTTAGAGAAAGTTTAACCTCGAAAAAAAAAATCTTACTTTGGCAAATAATTTTGATATCTTGAAAGCCTGTAACAAGAAACAATGTTAATTAAGTTTTACCGATTTGTCATTCTCATTCTTTCTGGACTGGTAAAGAGACAGTAGTAAAAAATCCAAGGTGTCCGGGCCTCCAAGTAATTAAAATGTTAATTAAAATAAGCAAGAGAACAAACAAAAGTGTGATATCTTTTTTTTTGGTATTGATTTGCTAGTGCCTCCAGAACAAAAATAACAGACTGGGTGGCTTAAACAATAGAAATTTGTTTTTTCATAGTTTTGGAGGCTGGAAGTACGTGATCAATTGCTGGCAGAGGTGGTTTCCTCCGAGGGCCATAATGGAGGCGTCTGTTCCAGGCGTCTATCCTTGGTTTACGGATGGTCAGCCCCCTGCTGCTTCGTAAAGTAGTTGTCTCTCTGTGTACTCACACCCCTAGTGTTTGTTTTTGTGTCCAAAATTTCCCTTTTTGGTAAGGACATCAGTCAGATTGGATTGGCTTCCCTGGTAGCTCAGAGGATAAAGCATCTGCCTGCAATGTGGGAGACCCGGGTTCAATCCCTGGATCAGGAAGATCCCCTGGAGCAGGAAATGGCAACCCACTCCAGTATTCTTGCCTGGAGAATCCCATGGACAGAGGAGCCTGGTAGGCTACAGTCCACGGGATCCCAAAGAGTTGGACACTGAGCGACTTCACTTTCTTCCTTTCTTTCAGATTGGATTAGGCCCCACTCTAATGGACTCATTTTAACTTAATCATCTCTTTATCACCTGTTTCCAAATACGGTTGCCATCTAAATACTGGCGGTTGGGATTCAACATATGAATTCTAGGAGTGAGGGGGCATAGTTCAGCTGAACTGTGGATGCCCACATGCATCAGGGATGCTCTAAAGTGTCATTTTCTTCCCATCTGTATTGATAGGTTTGCAAGAAGCCCAGTACCGTTTGGTAACTGAGATACAGAAGCAGACCATTGGGTTGGCTTTGCAAGGTAAAGATGTTCTCGGGGCTGCCAAAACTGGATCTGGCAAGACTTTGGCCTTTCTTGTTCCAGTAAGTGGTTTTTTCTTGTTGGGTCAGGTCCTTTGTTACATGATTTTAAAGCATTCTGTGCCTAGATAGAAATAGATAATTATGTGAAGAGTTGTTTGGTAGAAATAGATAATTATGTGGAGAGTTGTTTGGTGTTGGGTTTCCCTGGCTAGAATGCTGGCTTTATCAGACAGGTGCCACATCTCTCATGATCTATTGTATTCCCCATGTCCTCATATAGCACCTTGCACATGGTGGGCACTCCATCACTTACTGAAGGAATAAATTGTTATATGTGTTCACAAGCCTGAATTCCTGAAGGTTATGGGGTGTTCCAGGGTGGCAGGTCAGAGTGGTTCTGCTCTGCAGTGAGCCTGATGGGGTGACGGGAAAGCCTGTTGCTGTTTTCTTGCAAACCTGTGAGTCGCATTTATGCTTGCCACTTGTTTAGAATAAAGCCAAAACATGCTCACTCTAAGGAAACTGAGTCATTCATTGAGATTTTTCTGGGACATTGTCTTTTATAGCAGTAAAACAATAGAGCCTCTGAGGAATTCACTTATACCTGTTATGTGGTTGGTCTCATAGTTTTTAACGTCTGCTGAATAATCACATTTGGTTTTTGGTTCCGAGTGTTACAAAATCATTTTTCTCTCAAATCCTAATTTTTTATAGCAATATTTTGAAAATTCTAGTCACTGTATAACTATAGCAGTTTTACAGAGTTTATTTTAATGTGGTTTCTCTTCAGAAAATGATGACAAATATTTTTCTGGAATATGTTTTAATGGCCTGTGGGCTGTACAGACCTTCCACTGATCGCCAATCTCCTCATGGCTTGTCTCTGGTAGCAGCTTAGCTGCCATGGGGCTTCTGTTCCTTCCCTCTGTGACTTGGGGAAGGATGCTCTGATGGATAGAAGGAAAAGAAGAAACAAAGCAAACAGTTTCTTCTGGTTGAGACTCATGCTGCTGCTGCTACTGCTGCTGCTAAGTCGCTTCAGTCGTGTCTGACTCTGTGTGACCCCATGGACAGCGGCCCACCAGGCTCCCCTGTCCCTGGGATTCTCCAGGCAAGAACACTGGAGTGGGGTGCCATTGCCTTCACCTGAGACTCATGATGGTATGCTTTCTGCTTGGAAGGTGCCTCTAATTTGGAGTGGCAAGGCAGTCAAAAAGCTGGCTCTCTGAAGGACTTACTGAATGTGGATTTTTTCTTTTTTGAGGTGCTGGAAGCCTTGTATCGCCTGCAGTGGACCTCAGCAGATGGGCTGGGGGTTCTGATTATATCACCTACAAGAGAACTGGCCTATCAGACATTTGAGGTTCTCCGAAAAGTAGGGAAGAATCATGACTTTTCAGCTGGCCTCATCATCGGTGGAAAGGTTTGTCTTTTTATCCTTGTCCTTCTTTCTTTCCTTCCGTGCCTTATGTTGGAACACTATGGCAGTTGACCAGGAAGCAGTGGAAATTTCATCTAAACAGACAGGCTGGCCCTCTAGACAGTAGGTGGTAGCATCCCGGTGTGGTCACTGTCATCTAGAATCTTTGAGTTTTGCAGGTCCAGAAAGTTTGTTTTGTCAGGATATCTGGACTGATCAGATTCTCTGAGATTAATTAATTCCAACTAACATGAAAAATCTATTTGTTAATATTCATTGGGAAAGGTACCATTTCAGTATGTGAATTAGTTCCTTTCAATAAAGTATCTGAGAGATTGAACAATTCAGAACATTGCTGGGTCAGCAGCAGAAGAAAGGAAGGTGACTAGAAGGTAGTTTTGAGGAGTGTTTATTTTAGGTCCGGGTAAAGCCTGCTGCTCCACTTCTCTTTATTTTAGTTTATCTGGACTGCTTGTTTCTGCTCAAGTCTCTTCTAGGTGTGAGGATAAATACTTAATCCTTCAATTTATATGTAGACATACCCAAGAAAAGAATGAATATCACAAGTCCTCACATACTCATGTACCTGTCACCTAACTTTTAACAAATAACATTCTGTGGCTCTTCTTTCGAGGAGGGATTAGAAATTGGAGAACTCCACTCTTTTTTTTTTTTTTTTTGCAGTCCAGGGAATTCAGTGAGTGGTATGACAGAGCCTGTTCATTGTCCCTGGATTCTGACTTAAAGAATGGATTTAATTCTAGTTTTTAAGTCGATTCTGGTAGACACAAGAGGAGGTAAAGACTTAGAGCATTCATGTATTTCTCATGGCTTCAAAATCCTGCATATGATTAAGGATCTAGAGGAACTCTGAGTTCTTTAGTTCTTAACTAAGGACTTGTAATTGGCCCAGAAATTTGGATAGGCTGTAAAAACATAAGGGAGAAGCTACATTTATTTCTAGAGTATCTACACTGCTATGATGAAATGCCACATGTAGATGGCTTATATAGTTTTGGTACACAGGCTGCTCAGTGATGTGTCTGTAATCAAAGGAAACAACTGTTTTCAGGATCTGAAGCATGAAGCTGAGAGGATCAATAACATAAATATACTTGTTTGCACACCGGGTCGGCTTCTTCAACACATGGATGAAACAATATGTTTTCATGCTACCAATCTCCAAATGTTAGGTAAGTCTAATGAATCTTTATGAAAATAATCTCAGTCTTAGGAGCAAGCTCATAAATTTTAATGATAGAAATGTTGTATTGAATGAATACTGTGATTAAAAATCCTCTCGAAGCAAAAAGTTCTAAATCCAGAGGGTACAACTGAGACCTTTTTTAAGTCAGAAGAGTTAGAAAGAGATAAGCACTCCATTGCATATGTAATTAGATTCCTCAGTATTTGACACTGCTAAGAGTTATCTTTTAAGGTGAAAGATAAAAATCATCATCTACTTAATGATGTTACCTGTTGTGTATTTTATAAATCAACTTTTTGTCTCGGAATAATTTTAGCTTTATAGAATAGTTGCAGTGGTAGTACAGACAGTTCCTCGATACCCTTCCTTCCCTCAGTTTCCCCATTGTAACATGTTCTGTAACTTTGGTACCTTTGCCAAAGTAAGTTACTAACATTGGAGTGTGTGTGTGTGCCTCTGCTGAGTTTCTCAGTTGTGTCTGACTCTTTGTGACCCCATAGACTGTAGCCTGCCTGCCTCCTCTGGTCCATGGAATTTTTCAGGCAAGAATACTGGAATGGATTACCATTTCCTCCTTCAGAGGATCTCCCCACCTCCCCGCAGCCCAGGGATCAAACGCAAGTCTCCTGCATTGGCAGGTGGATTCTTTACCATTGAGCCACCTGGGAAGCCCTAACATTGGTGCATTTATTTAATAATTCCAGACTTCTTTTTTAAAGTTCACCAGTTTTTTGACTAAATCCCTTTTTCTGTTCTAGAATCCTATCCAGAATACCATATTGCTTTTAGCCTAATGTGTATGTTAAATATTGTAGTTGAGTGTGCATTTTCCCTTTTTAGTTCTTGATGAAGCAGACAGAATCTTGNTTCCAGACTTCTTTTTTAAAGTTCACCAGTTTTTTGACTAAATCCCTTTTTCTGTTCTAGAATCCTATCCAGAATACCATATTGCTTTTAGCCTAATGTGTATGTTAAATATTGTAGTTGAGTGTGCATTTTCCCTTTTTAGTTCTTGATGAAGCAGACAGAATCTTGGATATGGGCTTTGCTGACACCATGAATGCTATTATTGAAAACCTTCCTAAGAAACGTCAGACTTTGCTTTTCTCAGCTACACAAACCAAATCTGTAAAGGACCTTGCACGCTTGAGTTTGAAAAATCCTGAGTATGTTTGGGTTCATGAAAAAGCAAAATACAGGTATGTATTATTTGAAATCATATTTGATTCAATCAAAATCAGGGTTCTCTTTTTGGATTGAGAATTTAACATTTCAAATTAATATGCTTTTCTAGGAAAGCATATTAATGTTATTTATTAAATATGCAAAGCATAGTGAATATAGTGGTAAAAATTATTTAAATTCTCAATATACCTTTAAATGTGAGACAACTCTAATGTAGTATTTCCCAAATTGTGATGTGGGGAACAAATTCCGTGCATAAAATGGGAATAAGGTGGGAAAATGTGTACCTGGATAGTTAAATAGCAAATGTTGAGTTAAGGTAAAGCAGTTTTCTTTTAAGACTTCTCAGAATCTTTGATATTTTTATGAATATTGTGATTCTTTTTTTTTTCTGTTTTTATAATGGGCCCTTAATCTCAAAAATGAACCATTAAATCAATTAAAAATTAATTTCAGCTACTTTTAAGTTCATCTTTTTTTTTTTAAATTTTTATTTTTACTTTATTTTACTTTACAATACTGTATTGGTTTTTCCATACATTGGCATGAATCTGCCACAGGTGTATATGAGTTCCCAATCCTGAACCCCCCTCCCACCCCATATCATCTCTCTGGATAGTCCCCATGCACCAGCCCCAAGCATCCTGTATCTGGTATTGAACATAGACTGGTGATTTGTTTCTTACATGATAGTATACATGTTTCAATGCCATTCTCCCACGTCATCCCACCCTCTCCCTCTCCCTCAAAGTCCAAAAGTCCATTCTATACATCTGTGTCTCTTTTGCTGTCTCACATACAGGGTTATGATTACTATCTTTCTAAATTCCATATATATGTGTTAGTATACTGTATTGGTGTTTTTCTTTCTGGCTTACTTCACTGTGTATAATCGGCTCCAGTTTCATCCATCTCATTAGAACTGATTCAAATGTATTCTTTTTAATGGCTAAGTAATACTCCATTGTGTATATGTATCACAGCTTTCTTATCCATTCATCTGCTGATGGACATCTAGGTTGTTTCCATGTCCTGGCTATTATAAACAGTGCTGCAATGAACATTGGGGTACATGTGTCTCTTTCAGTTCTGGTTTCCTCGGTGTGTATGCCCAGCAGTGGGATTGCTGGGTCATAAGGCAGTTCTGTTTGCAATTTCTTAAGGAATCTCCACACTGTTCTCCATAGTGGCTATACTAGTTTGCATTCCCACTAACAGTGTAAGAGGGTTCCCTTTTCTCCACACCCTCTCCAGCGTTTATTGCTTGTAGACTTTTGGATCGCAGCCATTCTGACTGGTGTGAAATGGTACCTCATTGTGGTCTTGATTTGCATTTCTCTGATAATGAGTGATGTTGAGCATCTTTTCATGTGTTTGTTAGCACAATGAAAGAAATCAAAGAGGACACTAATAGATGGAGAAATATACCATGTTCATGGATCGGAAGAATCAATATAGTGAAAATGAGTATACTACCCAAGGCAATCTATAGATTCAATGCAATCCCTATCAAACTACCAGCGGTATTTTTCACAGAACTAGAACAAATAATTTCACAGTTTGTGTGGAAATACAAAAAACCTCGAATAGCCAAAGCAATCTTGAGAAGGAAGAATGGAACTGGAGGAATCAACTTGCCTGACTTCAGGCTCTACTACAAAGCCACAGTCATCAAGACAGTATGGTACTGGCACAAAGACAGAAATATAGATCAATGGAACAAAATAGAAAGCCCAGAGATAAATCCACACACCTATGGACACCTTGGGCTTCCCTGGTGGTGCAGAGGTTAAAGCATCTGCCTGCAATATGGAAGACCTGGGTTTGATCCCTGGGTCTGGAAGATCCTCTGGAGAAGGAAATGGCAACCCACTCCAGTATTCTTGCCTGGAGAATCCCATGGTCAGAGGAGCTTGGTGGGCTACAGTCCACAGGTCGCAAAGAGTTGGACACGACTGAGCGACTTCACTTTCACTTTCATGGACACCTTATCTTCGACAAAAGAGGCAAGAATGTACAGTGGAGTAAAGACAATCTCTTTAACAAGTGGTGCTGGGAAAATTGGTCAACCACTTGTAAAAGAATGAAACTAGATCACTTTCTAACACCACACATAAAAATAAACTCAAAATGGATTAAAGATCTAAACGTAAGAAGAGAAATTATAAAACTCCTAGAGGAGAACATAGGCAAAACACTCTCCGACATAAATCACAGCAGGATCCTCTATGATCCACTTCCCAGAATACTGGAAATAAAAGCAAAAATAAACAAATGGGATCTAATTAAAATTAAAAGCTTCTGCACAACAAAGGAAACTATAAGTCAGGTGAAAAGACAGCCTTTTGAATGGGAGGAAATAATAGCAAATGAAGCAACTGACAAACAACTAATCTCAAAAATATACAAGCAACTTATACAGCTCAATTCCAGAAAAATAAACGACCCAATTAAAAATGGGCCAAAGAACTAAACAGACATTTCTCCAAAGAAGACATACGGATGGCTAAAAAATACATGAATATTGTGATTCTTAAAAGCAGTGGGAGATGAATAAAGCTTTCTGCATTTATCAAAATTATTTTGGTTTAGAATCTTTTTTTTTTAAGCTGTATTATGCCACGGCAGTGGAAACAATGTCAGACTTCATTTTTTTGGGTTTCAAAATCATTGCAGATGGTGATTGCAGCCATGAAATTAAAGGGCACTTACTCCTTGGAAGGAAAGTTTTGACCAACCTAGATGGCATATTCAAAAGCAGAGACATTACTTTGCCAGCAAAGGTCCGTCTAGTCAAGACTATGGTTTTTCCAGTAGTCATGTATGGATGTGAGAGTTGGACTGTGAAGAAAGCTGAGTGCCGAAGAATTGATGCTTTTGAACTGTGGTGTTGGAGAAGACTCTTGAGAGTCCCTTGGACTGCAAGGAGATCCAACCAGTCCATTCTAAAGGAGATCAGTCCTGGATGTTCTTTGGAAGGAATGATGCTGAAGCTGAAACTCCAGTACTTTGGCTACCTCATGCGAAGAGCTGACTCAGAAAAGACTCTGATGCTGGGAAGGATTGGGGGCAGGAGGAGAAGGGGACGACAGAGGATGAGATGGTTGGATGGCATCACTGATTCGATGGACGTGAGTTTGAGTGGACTCCAGGAGTTGGTGATGGACACAGGGAGGCCTGGCATGCTGCAATTCTTGGGGTCACAAAGAGTTGTACACAACTGAGTGACTGAACTGAACTGAATGTTTAATAAAATGAGCACATTTTATTAAATGCATTACTATTTAGCAAAATACTTTTCTATTTAAAACATTCCAGCAACAGCTGTTTTGTTTTGGTCTCACTAAAACTGGAAAGAAAGATATGTATGTCTGTGTCAGCCATCTCCTACTTTTTTTGATACCAGGGACCAATTTTGTGGAAGACAAATTCTACTGACATTGGGGATGGGATGGGGTGGGATGCACTGGTTTCTGAGTGATTCAAGCTTAGTAGGTTTCACCTTCCTTTGCGAACCTAATGCTGCCGGTCTGACAGGAGACAGAGGTCAGGTGGTAATGAGATGGGGAGTGGCAGTAAATATAGTTGAAGCTTTGCTCGCTCACCTCCTGCTGTGAGACCTGATTCCTACCAGGCCACAACTGCTACCAAGGTTGGGAACTCCTGGTCTTTGTGGCAGTAGAAGGGGTGTGTGTATGTGCGTGTGTGTGTGAGAGAGAGATATGTAAATTCATTGGAGGAAATATGTTTTAAAATATATTTTGATATGACAGCTGAAAATGTATGTATGTTTGGTATGAATCATACATACATACATACATACATGCAGACCGTGGACAGATATGACTTTGAGAAACGTTTTCCAGTGATTTTAAATTAAATCTGTGTTGATGATCTCAATGTGGGCTCACCCCTACCATTATCTCTGTCTTTCACTTCTTGCTGTGAAATGCTAGCATGAAAAGAAATATATTGGGAAAATGAATTGAGTTATCCTTTTGGAAAATCTTTAAATGTGGGGAATATGGGCATTCAGGGCCATTGACTTTGTTCAACCAATAGATGTCTAGGATTAAAAAAAAGCCTGAGAAGAGGCTAAACTCTGTACTTCCTGATGATCCTAATGAATGAACTTTGGAAAATCTGAGTTCTGGTAGCTTTGGTTATCAAGAACTCCTCAGGAATGGGATAGCAGGAGATATATGAGGTATAGTTACCTCCTTGGCTTACTATTGAGTAGAGATTGGTTTTGTTTGTAAAGTTGTGTTGAGATAGCTATTGAAATTTTTAGTACAATTAATTTGATAGTCTAAAGACTGTTTAGGTCTTTCGATTTTCTTTCTTTCTTTTTTTTTTTTTTCTGTTTGCTTTCTTCCTGTTTTGACTTCCCTGGTGGCTCAGATGATAAAGCGTCTGTCTACAATTTGGGAGACCTGGGTTTGATCCCTGGGTTGGGAAGTTCCCTGGAGAAGGAAAAGGCAACCCACTCCAGTACTCTTGCCTAGAAAATCCCATGGACGGAGGAGCCTGGTGTCCATGGGGTTGCAAAGAGTCGGACATGACTGAGTGACTTCACTTTCATTTTCTTTTCCTGTTTTAAAAACTCACTAGTGTCTTTACTAGACACTCATTTTTCAATATTAGATGGTCTCTAAATTGCAAATTAATTGTACATATTATCCCTGTCCCCAATTTCTGTAGATAATTGTTGGTCTTTATCTGTAGATCATAGAGTTAGTTAGAAAAAACAGTGTAAAAATTGTTTACTTCATAAATAATTCTTGAAAGCAGTTCCATCATTTGTAAAAGATGTGACTTTCGGAAAACATTTTAGAAGGTAGAAGGCAGATATTTAGCAACATAATTTACAAAACTGCAGCTTATCTGTTAATGACTGCAATACTCTGTAATTTCAAATTCACCAGAAGCACTATAAAAAGCAGCTGCTGTTCAATTTTGTTTAATATTGTTATTGAATTTTCCCCTTTACCAGCTTAACAGTTTGGTTCATAAACCCTGAGAGATTATGGTTGAGAATATTTTAAGGCATAAAAGAATATTTACTCTCAAATTGTAAAGGATCAGAAAAATCAGAATTGAATCTTTTTGAATTGTGTATCAGATTATACGCAGAAGTTCACCAGTGTGTTTCTTTTATGTTGCTGTCAGTTCAGTCATGTCCGACTCTTTGCAACCCCATGGACTGCAGCATGCCAGACTTTTCTGTCCACCAACTCCCGGAGCTTGCTCAGACTCATGTCCATCGAGTCACTAATGCCATCCAACCATCTCATCCTCTGACGTCCCCTTCTCCTCTTGACATCAGTCTTTCCCAGCATCAGGGTCTTCTCCAGTGAGTCAGTTCTTTGCATCAGGTGGCCAAAGTATTGGAGATTCAGCCTTAGCATCAGTCCTTCCAATGAATATTCAAGACTGATTTCCTTTAGGATAGACTGGTTTGATCTCCTTGCAGTTCAAGGGACGCTCAAGAGTCTTCTCCAACACCACAGTTCAAAAGCATCAAGTCTTCGATGCTCAGCTTTCTTTATAGTCCAACTCTTCACTTCCATACATGACTTGTGGAAAAACCATAGCTTTGACTAGATGGACCTTTGTTGGCAAAGTGATGTCTCTGCTTTTTAATATGCTGTCTAGGTTGGTCATAACTTTTCTTCCAAGGATCGGGCATCTTTTAATTTCATGGCTGCAGTCACCATCTGCAGTGATTTTGGAGCCCAAGAAAATAAAGTCAGCCACTGTTTCCACTGTTTCCCCATCTATTTGCCATGACGTAATAGGACTGGATACCATGATCTTAGTTTTCTGAATTTTGAGTTTTAAGTCAGCTTTTTCATCCTCCTCTTTCTCTTTCATCAAGAGGCTTCCCTTTTTTCCCTTTATATAAACACACACCCAAGGGATGCCTATATGTTTTGAATGTATATATACCTTCAGTCCCATAAATGGTATCAAATTTTGCTTCTTTCAGTTAACAATATGCCCTGGTGATCACATCATAGCACTATATAGATTCCTCATTCCTTTTTTATAGTTGTATGTTATGTAATTGTGTGGATGTACAGTGGTTCATTCCACAAGTTTTTTACTGATGGACATATGGGTTGATTTCCATCTTTTCTTTTCTTTTTTTTTTTTTGCTGTGTAAATTAAATGATAGTATATCTTTTTGTGTTTTTACCAGATTATTTTTTGTAACAGAATCCTAAAAGTAGGTTTATTAGTTCAAAGAGTAAATGCATGTATATTTCTCTATAACATTTTTATTATGAGAGATATCAAATGTATACGGTTGAAAGAAGTTTACAGTTAAAACCCTATACACACCACCTGGATGCTAGCATCCATTTACTGTCCATTTATCCATCCCTCTGTATATCAACTCATCTTATTTTTGGTTCATTTCAAAGAAATTGGCAGACATCTGTACACTTCCTTTAAACATTTCAGTACGTATATCAGTAGCTAGAGTTAAATATTTGTATAGAGATTTTCTTTCTTGATATAAGATTTACATACAATGCTATGAACAAATTGAGTAAATTTGCTCAGTTTTGATAAATGTGTATGTCTCTGTAACCCAAGGCCCTACTAAGAGGTGGAAACTTAGTATCAGCCCAGTAAGTTCCCTTATATCCTTCAATTGATACTTGACCCTACCATTGTAGAGGTGACCCCTGTTTTCATGTGTATATTTATATATATGTATATATCTATATGTGTTTAAACTTTTTATTTTATATTGGAATATAGCCGATTAACAATGTTGTGATGGTTTCAGGTGGATAGCAAAGGGATTCAGCCATACGTATACATGTATCGATTCTCCCCCAAACTCCCCTCCCATCCAGGCTGCCACATACATTGAGCAATGTTCCCTATGCTGTACAGTAGGTGCTTGTTGATTATCCATTTTAAATATAGCAGTGTGTACATGGCAATCCCAAACTACCTAACTGTTCCTTTCCCATTCTTTCCCCTTGGAGTTCAAATATATTTTTGATATTTAATCTATAAATGATTTTGAGTGTATTTTGTACATAATGCTGTATTCGTTTCCTAAGGGGCAATAGAGAAAGTTGTTTTTGGGATATGTATGTATGTGTGTATGGAAGATTTGCTTGGGAGGCATACCATTATTAACATTTGTTTTATTTTTTCGTCTGGATTTCAAAGTTACCAACATGACATATTTTTAATATTTTCCCTCTTATTTGCATAAGCACCCCTGCTACTTTGGAACAGAACTACATAGTTTGTGAGCTGCAGCAAAAAATAAGTGTGCTGTATTCCTTTTTGAGAAGCCACCTGAAGAAGAAAAGTATTGTATTTTTCTCCAGTTGTAAAGAGGTACCTAGTGTTTATTGTTCTTAAGTTATTCATGTTGAATTATCACATATAAATTTCAAATTTCAGTTATAAAGTGCTACTTTTCTTTTTTAATAAATGCAGTGCTAAATGTGAAGAGATTTGTAGATAATGAGAATCTTGTGTCTTCATTTTTAAAGGAACCCATGGATGAGACTTCAAACTCAATAAGGAAAGGCAGAAACTGTTTTTACTTCAGTGTTGTTAGCATCTAGCACAATACTTAGAATATGGTAGTCCTCAATAAGTATTGGTAGAACAACAGTTGAATGGCTAGGCTAACCAGAGGTCTTTATGACCTAATGTCTACCTTATCCTCTGTGAATACGTCATTTATTTCCCTGCCTCTTTGTCTTTGTTCATGCTGATCTGCTTATCTCCCTGTGTTCCTCTGTTTGGAGGAATGATTACTATCCTTTAAGGCTAAGCTCAAGCTCAAGTTTTATGCCTGAAAGTCCTTTTCTGACACTCCCCAACCCTCTTTTGACAATGAATTGCACCTTCCTCTGTCCTTTCGTAGTGTTTTCATTATATCTGCCTTTGCTTATCAGCATTTCATGAACACTAGTCAAGTGCTTGTAAGTAAAGGATTCAGTGACGTATAAGAAAACTTGGTCTTTTCTCTTTAAGAGAAGAAACTATGGTTTGTTTTTGTATGTTACTTTTCTTTTACTATATTTCAGATTTTCTGAGAACATATAGTTGTTGGTATATAGTAGACTGATTTCTAGATTTATAGCTTTTGCAGTAGCTTAGCATGATGAATATGCAGTGAGTTTTCCTCTAATTTATGGGGAAGATAAGTAGTGTTCTGTCTCTATTTTGAGGAAAGCACAGAACTTCATTAGTTTTCCATGTAAAGAATGACTTCAGATTTTTTAGGACTTCTTTTAGATTTTTAGAATTTTATATTTTCCTAAAGAATGGATGTTTTTCATATTTACATACAAGAAAATAATTTTAAGGGTTAATGTTTAAAGTTTTTACTCTTTAATACTCTGCTTTGCCTCTTCACAGTGGAAAAAGTATACTCTGCCCTTTTTTGATCTATATTCTTTCTATACCTCTTCAGTTCTGTGACTTTAAATGCTGTCTGTATTCTAACAATTGCTAAATCCACATCTTAAGCCTTGACTTCTTTCCTGAGCCCCTGACTTGTGTATCCATTTGACTTCTAGATATTTGCATTTGGGTAAGCAATTTAAGATTTCCTATTTCTGAGATCTGCTCCCTCCAACTCTTTCCCATCTCATTAAATGATCAAATCTTAAATTCTTGCCTGTCTTTAACTCACATTCAATCTGTTGACAGTTGTTAGTTTTACCACCTCTCACCACCCCTCTTGCTACCATGCAGTTTAAACCATGCTTAACTTTTTCTTAGGCTCTTGGTTGATCTTCCGTTTCTGTAGTTCTTCCATTTCCATGTGTGGTTTCCTGAGATTGGTTGCCTAAGAGTGTATCTGCGGTCTGGTCTGTGGGTTCTTTCTCATCTCCGCTTTCACAGTAGCCTTTTAAAAAACTTTACAAAAGGAAAGGAGGAGTCCCTTATGCCTAGTCTTACTGGTGCATTGTCTCAGGATCAGAGAATCTTCCTAGCACCAGAGTATTATATGAGAAAATGAATAACTTTAATGCTGGGGTAGTGAGTCAATTTTGTAATTTGGTGGTTTCCTATTCTTTCAACAAAATTTGAAGGAAGATTTAATGGAGTTACTAGCTGATAGATGTGGACAAGGAAATGGCAGCCCACTCCAGTATTCTTGCCTGGAGAATCCTGTAAATGGAGGAGCCTGGTGGGCTGCTGTCCATGGGATCGCACAGAGTCAGACATGACTGAAGCAACTTAGCAGCAGCAGCTGATACATGCAATTATTTGTAATATACCATTGTGACATATTTTATAGGAACTCAAAAAGTTATGGTTCTTTCTAGTCCATTTTCTGTATTTTCATGAAAAAGTAGTTCTTAACACCTATATTAGAGAAATGAAATAAAATGATGCAGGACTCTGCCTCAGTTTAGCAATCACTAGTATTCATTTGTAAGTATGTAGACTAAAGAAAAATAAAACTAAAGCAACAGCTTCGTCTAGTCTCATATATTGAGAAAGATAATAGAATTTTATTTTTAAAATCAAATTCTAACATCTCTTTTTTTTGGCCAGTTCTAGGCAATAGCAACCCACTCAAGTATTTTTTTTTTTACTTTAAAAATGTATTTATTATGATGTCTTTGGCCTTGATATATGCTATAAAACTTAAATCTAAGAAATAATGTAATACCATATATCATATGCCTCAAAATTCAACTGACACAGCTCTATTTCTAATTTTTATTAAATATTTATTCATGGGCTGATTCCCCTTTAATCTTGGTAATTTTTAAAAAACCTTTATTTGATAAACTTGACTGGATTTTCTGTTTTCTAGTCTTAAGATTCTAAAACCAGAGTGAGATCTTGCTACTGAAACAATAAGTTATTTACCTGGGATAAATGAATATTTTGCTCGAAATCCCTGGAAAATCCCATGGACGGAGGAGCCTGGTAGGCTGCAGTCCATGGGATCGCGAAGAGTCGGACACGACTGAGCGACTTCACTTTCACTTTTCCCTTTGATGCACTGGAGAAGGAAATGGCAACCCCCTCCAGGACTCTTGCCTTGAAAATCGCTGGACGGAAGAGCTTGGTGCAGGCTACTGTCCATGGGGTCGCAAAGAGTCGGGCACGACTGAGCGACTTCACTTTCACTTTGTTGTTGAAAGTAATGAATTGTGATAAAGTAATCAATAAGAGACTTCGCATAAAACAAGATAAAATTCTCTGAGGTCAGGAATAGAAATATGAGTTCAAGCAGGAAAAGAAATGATGTAAAATTTTTCTGTTAAAGAAGAGGTTCTTCACGTTTTGTTAGCAATTTTCCTTTTTAAAAGACTGTCCTAGAGCAATCTTAGGTTTGCAGCAAAATTGAGGGGCCCTGCCCCACACGTGTGTAGTCTCTCCTATTATTTTTTATATATTTTGAAATACCTGGTGATGGTTATCAAATTGTGCTATTTAGAATCTGTTGGATACATTTATGAGAGGTAAGTCTTTACTTTAAAATATATTTAAATTTACCAGAAATGACATTCTTTGCAACCACTTAGAAATGTCAGATACTAAACAATTTTGGGAGAGCATATTTATTTCAAAATTCTTTTAGGAAAAATAATATGAGCAAAAATGTTTGAAGACCACAGCTCCAGACTACGTTTCCTTTTCTCTATTCTGTACTTTAATTAAATGTGTGCTCCATAATGCATTTTTATGTTCGTCTTGTAAGCTTACTTCCTGCTGTTATCTAGAAGTACCAAATCATTTTTCGGTTAATGCCTAGGTTCAGTATCTGTACCGAGTGTTCTGCCGGCTGCGTCCTGGTGTTTCCCTCCTCGCCCTGCATGGGCGACAGCAGCAGATGAGAAGAATGGAAGTCTATAACGAATTTGTTCGCAAGAGAGCTGCAGTGCTCTTTGCTACTGATATTGCAGCCAGGGGGCTGGGTAAGAAAACTTCTTTTGAGAGAATTTTCTGTGATCAGGGGCTTATAAAGGGTATATTTTGGTAATTCAAATAGTTTGACTCAAATAATTGAGCTTTCTTATTTTATAAAAGAAAAATAAGTAAATTGACAACTGAGGTGACTAAACTAAGGATATGTCAGTGAAAAGTTATGTATTAGTTTCACTTTTTGTGCTCTTATTGTCTCATGATAGTAATTGCATCACAGAATCTGAAGCAGCCTACAGAATCAAAGGAAAGTTAAAAATTTAAAGATATGAAAAAAATTGTTTCTATTGGAAACTTGACAAATACTGTTACAAGAAAAATCAATGAAGTCCATCTTTTCTTCAAACATTTTACTTTTTAAGATCACTACATTTAATGTGTTTAAACTTTGAAAAAGCCACTATAATATACAACTGATGGCTTTGTGGGAGTGGGATGGGATATGGAAGTAATTACAGAGGAAAACTAGAGGTAAGAAAAAGGATGAAGAGAAATAAGTGGTAATTTGAATTATTCTATCAATCTTATTGCATTAATTATTGTGGCAGATTTTAAACATACATGAAGAAATTGAGCCTAAAGTACCCTTGTTATACGTAGTACCCAGTTTGAGTGGTTATCTTTTTCTTGATCTCCCTTGGTACCTGTGTCGTATCCCTCTGGGAGTGTTTTAAAGTATATCTCAGTCATTGTATTAGTCCATTCGAATGTGACTGGCAGCAATAGTCACGTATGCATATTTTTAAAGATCTGTAGGCTGTTTCTATGGGGTCACACAGAGTCGGACACGACTGAAGTGACTTAGCAGCAGCAGCAGGCTGTTTCTCAGCCCAACAACTCATTCCAACTACTTTTTCCTACTCTGTAATCCCTCATTACTGTTTTGAATATGTAGTTTTGAAACATTTTAGTTATGTTTATATCTCCTTGTATTACACTCTGATTCTACCTGACCTTCCTGATTTTTGAACCTTAAATAGTTTAGGTCAATGTAAGCAATTAATTCAGCCCTGGGATTTCTTTGGAAGGATTGATGCTAAAGTTGAAACTCCAGTACTTTGACCACCTCATGCGAAGAGTTGACTCATTGGAAAAGACTCTGATGCTGGGAGGGATTGGGGGCAGGAGGAGAAGGAGACGACAGAGGATGAGATGGCTGGATGGCATCACGGACTCGATGGACGTGAGTCTGAGTGAACTCCAGGAGTTGGTGATTGACAGGGAGGCCTGGCGTGCTGCGATTCATGGGGTTGCAAAGAGTCAAATGTGACTGAGCGGCTGAACTGAACTGAAGCAATTAATTATATTGCACATGTAATATGTATTCTCTATGTATCACAATGAACAGATATAACTATTTTGTTATGTTTTCCTTGCAGTTTGTTAAAGAAGCCAACTATTTACTAGATGTAGTTGGAATTCTTTTTGTCCCCTTTCTCAGTCTTTGAATGAAGATTGTTCACCTCTGTGATCGAATTCAGGAGGTCTGTGAACTTAGATGGAGAAAAAAATGATATATATATATATATATATATTTACTAACCTTTAACTGAATTTAATATTTTCTTCAATTATAGATGGAAGCACTGAATTGTTGTGTTAGTGTCTGTAACCTTGTCCTCAATTGAAATCGTGTTGTTGTTCAGTTGCTCAATTATGTCTGACTCTTTGTGATCCATAGACTGCAGCACAACATCCTTCTCTGTCCTTCACTATCTCCTGGAGTTTTCTCAAAATCAGGTCCATTGGGTCGGTGATGCCATCCAAACATCTCATCCTCTGTCACCCCCTTCTCCTCCTGCCCTCAGTCTTTCCCAGCTTCAGGGTCTTTTCCAGTGAGTCAGCTCTTCACATCAGGTGGCCAAAATATTGGGGCTTCAGCTTCTGTCTCAGTCCTTCCAGTGAAAGTTCAGAGTTGATTTCCTTTAGGATTGACTGGATTCAATCCTAGGATTGAATCAAATCCTTCAGGATTTGATCTCTTTGCAGTCCTAGGGACTCTCAAGAGTCTTCTCCGGTACTGCAGTTCAAAAGCATCAATTCTTTGGTGCTCAGCCTTCTTTATGGTCCAACTTTCACATCTGTGTGATTATTGCAAAAACCATAGCTTTGACTATATATACCTTTGTTGGAAAAGTGATGTCTCTGCTTTTTAATGCACTGTCTAGGTTTGTCATAGCTGTTCTTTCAAGGAGCAAGCGTCTTTTAATTTCATGGCTGCAGTCACCATCTGCAGTGATATGGGAGCCCAAGAAAATAAAGTCTGTCACTGTTTCCATTGTTTCCCCATCTATTTGCCATGAAGTGATGGGACCGGATGCCATGATCTGAGTTTTTTGATTGTTGAATTTTAAGCCAGGTTTTTCACTCTCCTCTTTCACCTTCATCACGAGGCTCTTTAGTCCCTCTTTGCTTTCTGCCATTAGGTGAAAGCATATCTGAGGTCATTGACATTTCTCCTGGCAGTCTTGATTCCAGCTTGTGATTCATCCAGCCTGGCATTTTTCATGATGTACACTGCATAGAAGTTAAACAGGCAGAGTGACAAGATACAGTCTTGACGTATTCCTTTTCCAATTTTGAACCAGTTCCTTGTTCCATGTTTGGTTCTAACTGTTACTTCTTGACCTGGAATTCCATCAACTCCATTAGCTTTGTTTGTAGTAATGCTTCCTAAGGCCTCTTGACTTTATACACCAGGATGTCTGGCTCTAGGTGAGTGACCACACCAGCATGGTTATCTGGGTCACTAAGACCTTTTTTGTACAGTTCTATGTATTCTTGCCACCTCTTCTTAATCTCTTCCAGTTCTGTTAGGTCCTTAGCATTTCTGTCCTTTATTGTGCCTTTTTTTGCATGAAATATTCCCTTGGTATCTCTAATATCTCTTGAAGAGATTCTAATCTTTCTCATAGATATTTTCATTTTATATTGTAGTTTCTGTAGATATCTTGTAGTATTGTTTATACTTATACAATTTTGATATTATGGTGGTCGATACATAAGTAAGTTGTATTATTTAATATGTCAGTGAATAAGCGTATATATTGCTGTATAAACAATTCAATAGAATGTTTATTTCATTATAATTATTTTCTCTTATAATCCTGTATGTTTTACTTTATGCAGTTAAAAATACTCTGAAAAGGGGTTTGTAGGTTTTAACTATGGCACAAAAAATGTCAAGAAACTTTAATTTTAAAAAGCTTATATGATTGTATTCATGAGCAATATATAGTATTATCTTCAGTTTTTATGAAGTTTTATAAAACAATATTGTACATCCCAGTTTACGACTTGCTTTTCAATCTTTCATGTTGACGTGTAAATTTCCAGTGTATTTGTGTCGTGTGTCTCATGGTATGGCCAGGAATATCTTTAGAGTATCTTTTTTAAACCTTATTTTATTCTTAATTTTTTCCAGTTCTATTTCTTAATGAATAATATGGGTAAAAATGAGTTATGAGACATAGTAGTCCCTGCCTTACCCACTCCTCACTCTCCAGAAGCAATTATTTCTCTTAGTATTTAGCTTCATATTTCTAAGTAGTTTTCTTATATTAATGATTGAGTTAAAATTTGTTCAGTTTTGTGTTTTCCATTCTGTTTTCTCAAAAGTTCCAGCAGATGTCACCTGTTTAGTTTCCTAACAGTTCAAACATAGTCTGTTTCTTTTTCCCTGGGGACCTTCTCATTGCAGCCTTTTGTCTCCAGCTCTAATCTGAACTGGTTGCTCCATAAGCTTGATGCACATACTTTCCTTTCTAGATATCTCTCTTCCTTTTTTTTTTGTTTTATTAATAATACTGTTATTTTTTAAACAAAAACTCATCCTTTAATAGCTTCTTAAGTAAAAGTGTATGGGAGGTACATTTTTTGAATTATTACTTGTGTTATGATGTCTTATTCTTAAATGACAATTGACTGAGAATTGAAATCTAGTTTGAAACAATTTTCTCTTAAAACTTTGCAGATAGTGCTCCATTATCTTATAGTAGTCAGTATTATGTTGACAAGACCTTTGCCTTTCTGATTTTGTTTTTTATAACCTCTTTTTCTTATTCTGGCTTTTCTTAGGGTTTTCTTTTTATCTACACAGTTCTGAAATTATATGATAATGTGCTTTAATGTGAGGTTCCATTTGGTGTATAGACATTCAGTATGTTTTTTCAATTTAGACCAGCACTATTCAATAGAATTTTCTACGATCATTGAAATGTTCTGTGTTTGCACTGTCTAGTACTGTAGATACTAGCTAAACATGACAGTTGTCCACTTGAAATGTGTCCAGTGCAATGAGGAAAGAATTACTTTATTAAATTTTAATTTAAACTTGACTAAAGTTTCTGTATTGAGCAGCATGTGATAGCGACTCATGTCTTTCCTTTGCAAGAAATATGCTTCTGAATTCCTCTTTGGTGATTTGGTTAACTAAAGTTTCAGTATTTATTTTCACTATGCAATTATTGCTTACTAATGGGGAATTTGTATACTTTGATTCTTTCTTTCTCATATCTTTTTTATAGTATTTTTCCCTTCCTCCTCTTATTTACTCTTTCTGGAAGAATATTTGACCTCTTTGATCAATCCTCCAGTTTTCCTGTTTCTTTAGTTGCCATCCTATTGTCTCTTTCTTGTTATTTCTGGGAGATTTCTTGATTTTATATTTCAACTTTTCTGATTAAAATTTTAGTTAAGTACCAAATGTTTCTTTTTTATAGCCTCTTATTCTCATCTGACGGATGCAGTGTTTTATTTCTTTGAAGGTAGTGGGTTAAAGTTCTCTTCACATTGTTTCTGCTTTTACTCCTCCGTCTGTCTTTTAATTTTTGACTTTTCCCGATTGTCCTCAGTTGGTTGTGTTTTATTACACTTAGCAGTGAAACATCAGAAAAGATTATTTGAAGTGATTAGTATGTGGATGATGGCTGTTGACTAATGGCCTTCATTGTGAAGGGATTTTGGATGGAGTCGATCATCTTGTGGAGGACTCAAGATGTCAAACTCTATTCACTACTTTTTGAACATTGAGTCTCTCCAGATAAGAATATGTCACGTCCGTGAGTAGAGGAGTAAGCTTGCTACTGGCTCTATCGAAACCTGGCTAGGAAGTAGACATAGAGGACTCCCACTCAGGCTTCACTCAGTACCCTGTTTTCAAGGGCTCTAGTGCCTCTTTCTTCTGGTCTCTCTGGTGTCTTGGTTTGAAGCCTTTCTCTGGAATAAGACGAGCTTTTCTTCAGGAGACCCAGTGTATAGGACCAGGAGGGGACCTGCGGGTCTGAGTGTTGCTTTCAACCTATCTTCCTATGCATAGCCCTGAAACATCCTCTTGCCTTCTGAGGTACTTGGTACTTCAAGGCCCAAGAGGAGAGTTGTTTTAAATATCTTTTCTCTTGTTTCTGTTGGGTTTTGCCCATTTAAATAGATTCACTCTTTTGAATAACTTATATAACTTTATGACAGTTTGATAGTTTTTATACTTTCAAGTACCCATAGATACTATTAGATGTGAAGAAAGATTTTCACATCTTTCTTTTTTTTTCTTTTTCCTCCCTCCCTCCCTCTCTTCCTCCTTCCTTTTCTCCTGCCTCCCTCAGCTTTTTTGTCTGTGATGGAAATTGTTCTGAAATCCTTACAGCAGAATCCATAAATGACTAAAGGTAATTCTCTTAAATTGTTGAGACCAGGATCTCTGGAAATGAATGGAAACTTTTGCAACCAGAAATACATATGAAATAATTACTGCTAGGAAATGGGTAGAGGGATATAAAAAGACATCTTTAGGAGATGGAAATAGCAGGAAAAGTAAACTTTCATTGAAATTTTAAAATCAGTTTCATAGTTCACGGGGAGCTCATGAGAAGTGGTTCTTTTAGGTTATTAACTATCTGAGTATTTCATTATTTTATGTGACACAAAGCAATCTGTCTCCTCTATCAGATACAAAATAATCTTCACATTCAAACACTGTCATTAATTTTAGTTCAGTTGATCAAGAAAGAGAAGTGTTTATTATCTCTTGGTTCATGCAATTAATTTCATTTTTAATAGTGTTCTCAGATAATATCTATCAGTTTGATGTGATGGGAAGCCCTGGCATGCATTATTATAAAATAAAAAATAGTACAGCAGGGCAGATCTTGGAACTGGTTTTTCAACTTGATGTTCCTTCTATACAGATTTCCCGGCTGTAAATTGGGTTCTTCAGTTTGATTGCCCAGAAGATGCCAACACATATATTCACAGAGCGGGTAGAACTGCCAGGTAGGTGTGCCGACCTGTGTCTTTGCTTTTGGTTTTACCTAAGTGAAAAAAGGTGCTTTCTTAATTGTGTACAAATAAAGAATGGAGGAATTCAGATGAGTGCTGGTCTGACATTTTTCTGATGTAGGTTGCTATCATGTAGACAGCTTTTACACGTCTCTTGGCTGAGACTTGATGATGAGGGCTGAGAAAAATCCACGAAAACTTATTTTAGTGTTTTGTTCTAACTTTCTTCCCTTACTAAGCTTTTCATTAGAATTACTCACTGGGCATTATCTCCTTGATGAGTTATAAGACTGTTTATTCAGTCTTTGTTTTCAGATGACAAAACTTGAATGTTTTGAGCAGTTAAACATTTTGTTTGAAAATCTGTAGAGCCAGAATTTGAACCCAGGCAGTCTGACTCCTATAGTCTAGATCTGTGCTCTTACCTTCTCTGGTACAGGTAATAAGCAAGAAGGTGGTTTTGAATAATAGGTTGCTCTTTTCCTTTTTTCGTGTGGGAATTACAGGCATTGCTGGGGACCACTCCCATATATATGCTCTTTTCACCACCCCCACACATCCCATCACCCAATAAATTACCCTGTGTTGGCTCACAAATATGGGGGAACTCTCTGGAAAAGAATATATCAAAGTCGGTTATTTGGGGATTAAGGGCAAAGAAAGGTATATGAATAAATCAAAAGGATAGCATGTTATATCATTACTGTTCTGGTTTCAGTAAAGCTGGGAGATTGTGCTATAGGTAGAATTATAAATTATAAATAATATATAAATGTTTCTGGGTAGTATTTTGTGGTATGGTGGTTTAGTTGCTAAGTCGTGTCCAACTCTTGCGACCCCATAGATTGTAGCCCACCAGGCCCTTCTGTCCATGCGATTCTCCAGGCAAGAATACTGGAGTGCGTTGCCATTTCCTTCTCCAGGGGATCTTCCCAACCTAGGGATCAAATCTGGATCTCCTGCATTGCAGGCAAGTGTCCTGCATTGCAAGCGGTCTTCTGCATTGCAGGTGATCTCTTTACTGACTATTTGGTAGTACTTAAAGTTCTTCCTTTTACCTCAGTAAATTCATATCCAGAAACTAATCTTAAGAAAATAAAGTTTCTATAAAGATGTTCATCTTACTGACATTGATAATAAGAATTGGGAATAACCAGTTAAGTGTTAGACCCAAGATCACTAAACATATGGCAGAAACAGAACTAGAACTCAGATTTTTTTGACCCCAGATTTCATTCTTTTTTCACTAAGTAACCATGCATGAAAGACCAGCCATGTGTGAGGTAGCTTCTGCACAAAAATAAGGTATAATGTGCATTCCATTAAGGAAGTTTGTTACCTTAAAACAAACCTTAAAACAGTCTATAGTGGAGACATATACAGTATTAGAGGTATTGACAGAAGTTTTGTGGAGCTCTGGAGGAAGTAGAGAAGGAAAATTTCACTGAGGAGAAACAGCTGGGTTTAGTCTTGATTGGCAGATACAAATTCTTAGGAGGCAACTTGATAAGAGATATTTTTTTCTCTATTAACTACATGTATCTCTCTGTTTTTTAATTCAGACTCAAATACCATCTAATCTTGATAATTTTTTTGAAGGTGAGACTACTAGAAAATTTGAGAATTCTACATGTCCATATTCTAAAATGTGATTCTTCCCCTACGCATCTCCAAACACTGAGCCCCTAGTCTGTAATTAAATATTGTTCCTAAACTTAATGAATGGTCTGTGTGCTGTGCAGTATTGCAGCCTCTTGCAACCTGTGACTTTTAAAGTTTAAATTTAGTAAAATTAAAGTAAAAATTCAGTTTCTTATTCACACTAGTTACATTTAAACTGCTTATAACCACATGTAGTTAGTACCATATTGAACAGAGCAGGTATAGAACCTTTTTATCATTGTGGAAAGTTCTATCAAATATTACTGGTATATGTTTAAAACACATTTTGTTTAAAATTGTTGAATCAAAGAACCATAGGTTCATATAATAAAGCCATAAAATAGACATTAGAACTGAGGGTAATCTAGATTCACTCACTCATTTATTCTATCTGGATTTAACAGGTACATATTAAGTGCCAGGCATTGTACCAAGTAGGCAATATAATGAGCAAAACAGACACAATTCTGACATCTTTCATCTTGAAACCTAGAGGGAATACAAACAGTAAAATATGTAATTTCAGTAGAATGTGATTGATTATTTGCTTCTATCTCTAATTTTGTTGCAGTCAAGAGAGCAAATGACAACTCTCTTGGGTTTAAATGTACAAAGAGAAGTAGACATTTTTGTCTGTTGAGAGGTTATAATCTTTCTGAGTCACTAATGAAAGTTTTCTTTCAGGGAATTCTGTAGGATTTTGAGGTGTGAGCTTATTGATAGGCATTTTTACCTCATTTAGATTCAAATATGAGATTCTTTAAATGTAATTACATTTTGCTCTTTAAAAATTTGGCAACAACCTAAATAGTAATCACAATAAGGTTATGATTGGTTATGATTAACCACAAATTGGTTATGATTAACTGTCTCTTTTGTTTTGCATTTTCTTTCCTCACAACTGCATGAGTATTTATAATGCAGATGTCAATGAGACATTATTGCTTAATGATGGAAGAGACTTCAACTATTGGTTTAAATGGACCAGTTATTTCTGATTTTTAAAACACTAACTTCAGTTTAATGAGTTCCCAGGGATGTCAGGATCCTTAAGACCCAAGATTTAAATCCTCATCTAAGAAAGTCCATCATTTGCGAGCAGGTTTGCTCGTCTACCTGTTTTGTACCCATTTCAACCAATGCACTCAAGTTTGAAAGTGTCCTCTATCCTTTGCTCATCTAGGAAGTCTCTTAAGAGTTAGTTCTCTTAAAATTTTCTTTATATCTACTGTTCGCATCCCATTCCAGTATTCTTGCCTAGAGAATCCCATGGGCAGAGGAGCCTGGCAGGCTACAGTCCAAAGGGTTGCAAAGAGTCAGACAGGACTGAGTGACTGAGTGTGCATGTACTCACCATTTTTGGATGATTTTAAAGGGGAAAATTCTTTTGTTTGTGTTTGGTGAGTTTTGTTGTTTCAACTGAAGTGGAAGTTTTTCCTGTTCTATACCTTAATAAGATGTGGAGTTTCTTCTTCCTATTTATTTTCTAATTTTCATAAACTGTTTTTTTAAATTAATTAATTTTAATTGGAGGCTAATTACTTTACAATATTGTGGTTTTTGCCACACATCGACATGAATCAGCCATGGGTGTACATGTATCCCACCATCCTGAACCCCCTTCCCACCTCCCTCCCCACCCCATCTCTCTGGGTTGTCCCAGAGCCTGTCTCTTATACACATCTAAAAGCCACTATAATATACAACTGATGGCCTTATGGGAGTGGGATGGGATATGGAAGTAATTACAGAGGAAAACTAGAGGTAAGAAAAAGGATGAAGAGAAATAAGTGGTAATTTGAATTATTCTATCAATCTTATTGCATTAATTATTGTGGCAGATTTTAAACATACATGAAGAAATTGAGCCTAAAGTACCCTTGTTATACGTAGTACCCAGTTTGAGTGGTTATCTTTTTCTTGATCTCCCTTGGTACCTGTGTCGTATCCCTCTGGGAGTGTTTTAAAGTATATCTCAGTCATTGTATTAGTCCATTCGAATGTGACTGGCAGCAATAGTCACGTATGCATATTTTTAAAGATCTGTAGGCTGTTTCTATGGGGTCACACAGAGTCGGACACGACTGAAGTGACTTAGCAGCAGCAGCAGGCTGTTTCTCAGCCCAACAACTCATTCCAACTACTTTTTCCTACTCTGTAATCCCTCATTACTGTTTTGAATATGTAGTTTTGAAACATTTTAGTTATGTTTATATCTCCTTGTATTACACTCTGATTCTACCTGACCTTCCTGATTTTTGAACCTTAAATAGTTTAGGTCAATGTAAGCAATTAATTCAGCCCTGGGATTTCTTTGGAAGGATTGATGCTAAAGTTGAAACTCCAGTACTTTGACCACCTCATGCGAAGAGTTGACTCATTGGAAAAGACTCTGATGCTGGGAGGGATTGGGGGCAGGAGGAGAAGGAGACGACAGAGGATGAGATGGCTGGATGGCATCACGGACTCGATGGACGTGAGTCTGAGTGAACTCCAGGAGTTGGTGATTGACAGGGAGGCCTGGCGTGCTGCGATTCATGGGGTTGCAAAGAGTCAAATGTGACTGAGCGGCTGAACTGAACTGAAGCAATTAATTATATTGCACATGTAATATGTATTCTCTATGTATCACAATGAACAGATATAACTATTTTGTTATGTTTTCCTTGCAGTTTGTTAAAGAAGCCAACTATTTACTAGATGTAGTTGGAATTCTTTTTGTCCCCTTTCTCAGTCTTTGAATGAAGATTGTTCACCTCTGTGATCGAATTCAGGAGGTCTGTGAACTTAGATGGAGAAAAAAATGATATATATATATATATATATNTTTTACCCACTTTTCCCAGAAGTAAATGAGTTGTAAAGGTGCTTAGCAGAATACCTGATACTTATAAGCACTCAGTACGTATTGTGGTGGTGGTGGTGGTGATTATTATTTATTTATATATGCATTTCTCTTCCTTAGGCTTTTTGAAGCGATCTTGGTCTAATTATAGCAGCAAGGTCCTTCTTAGAATGATGACAGGTCTATGAGTATCATTAGTGTTTGAGATAAAATCCCGTTTATCACTTTGTTATTGGTCATGTTGTAATCATGTTGCTGATATTGAAGTAAATATCATTTTCTTTTTAACCAAAGATCACCACAGTGATTTCCCATACCAAATTATAGTATTTAAAATTAAAAAAAAAATCACATTGAAAACAAGGACACTGTCTACTCCCAACAGATAAAAACATCCACAGATTCTAAATGTCCTTCGGGCTTCTCTGGTGACTCAGACAGTAAAGAATCTTCCTGCAGTTCAGAAGACCTGGGTTCGATCCCTGGATCAGGAAGATACTGTGGAGAAAAAGATGGCAACCCACTCCAGTATTCTTGCCTGGAGAATTCCATGGACAGAGGAGCCTGGTGGGCTATAGTCCATGGGATTACAAAGAGTCAAACACGACTGAGCAACACACACGAAGTCCTTTGTATAAAGCGGCGTAGTACAGTGAAATGTCATCCACTACTGACTGGATGACTGGATCCACACATGTGGACGGCCTCTTGTATCCTACAACAGCAAACTGATCGTCCTTACCTGTTGACATGATTCTCTATTTGGGAATGCTTCTTTAATACACACTCATAATGACTGTCTTTAGAGGACCCTGCCATTAACCAAGTGGTGTATATAATTATGCCTTTAACGTCTTCTTTATTACATGAGTTTTATAAGAGAGACAGCCATGAATTTTGAAATGAAAATTTAGAATTAAAACTACATTTTACACAGTACAACAATACTTCAAAGCTTAGTTATCATGATTACTCTTACAACCAGACTAGGTGATTAGTGGGGACAAATGCTAGGCAATTTCATGAATTTCTGGTCAGTGCTTTGTAGGCTGTTGGTTTTGAGTGGCCCTGGCCGTGTCAGTAAAAGGCAGAATCCAGATCATCAGCTGAGGCATGAAGGAAGACAGTGTAGATGAGAAAGCAGCAGTGGGATGTGGAAAATGAATCAACCAAGGGCAAATAAAATCAGGCTTTGGCAGAAGGGCCTTTTAAGATTGGACTGTGGGTGTCGGCAGCAAGCCAGGACTGGAGAGCAGCTCATTTTCCATCAGCAGCTTGCTGTTGCCCTCACTGAGGGGCAGAGGAAGTCCATGGTGGAGAGAGAAGGAATTTAGGGAGGCACTGTGGTGACGGAAGTAGCAATGAAGTGACGGACTGCAGAGTTAACTGGCACGTTGAGGGGAGCCCTGCCAGGAGTTAACAGCTTGACAAAATGTGTGCAAGAGGGTTTGGACTGAGTGGTAGGAAATCCCTGAGTTGTCGGGCGGGGGATCGTTTCATTAGAAAGGATTTATTCATCCTGAATATAAGATTTAGCATGAAATTAAGATGCTGCTGGAGACAGTCTTTACAAAGTCCCTTCTGCAGAAATGGGAACGGAAGGATAATCAAGACTCAGATACATCATATCTCTTCCTGTTGAATCCAGCAGTGACATTGGCAATGAAATAATGACAACCACCCTAAGTTGAATGTTTAGATCAATACAGGTAATTTATTTCAGTAACTCTGCAGTGTAGACAAAATTAAATATGTATTCAGGATGAAAAAACTGAGACTTAGGAAGGTTAGTAGTTGACCCAAGCTCACACAGCTCTGTCTCTTATACACATCTAGATGTGTATAAGAGACAGGTCTAGGGGTTTGGAGGATTTAGTCTGACAATAAGAGGCAAGAAAAAAAGAGAAAAACATTTACTAAATATCTCTTTGCCTTTATAAATGAAGTATGGTTCTCTTTTTACAAGCTATCACAGACTGCATTTTTATTTTTATGGATTACAAATGCAAGGGAGAAAGAAATAAGCTCCTTCTGTGCTCTTGGGTGTGGACTTCTCTGAGCAGAAATCATTGAAAAACTGCCGTGCTAGCAAGCTACCCTCTTCTACTTTGAGGAGGCAGATTATAGCTAACTGTGGCTGTAAATATTCTATCATATTTATCAGCATTGGCTTTAATTAAGAGCTGGGTTTGAATCTGAACTCTGACACTTAACAGTTATATCATCCTCGACAGGTTATTTATTATCTCAAAACTTTGATTTCCAATAGGAAGTATAAAGTTATCAATAGAGGTTCCATGGGCTATCATGAGGATTAAATGAGATCATGCTCTAAGACACTCAGCAGAATATTTGATACATTGTAAATATGCTAAAAATGCTATTGCTCTAATTGAGGATACTCCCACATGGCGCTAGTGATAAAGAACCCGCTTGCCAACTCTGGAGATGCAAGAGATGAGGCTTCGATCCCTGGGTTGGGACGATCCCCTCGAGGAGGGCATGGCAACTCACTCCAGTATTCTTGCCTGGAGAATCCCATGGACAGAGGAGCCTGTTGGGCTGTAGTCCATAGCATTGCACACAGTTGGACATGAATGAAGTCAAGTGGGCCTTAGAAAGCATCACTACAAACAAAGCTAGTGGAGGTGATGGAATTCCAGTTGAGCTGTTTCAAATCCTGAAAGATGATGCTGTGAAAGTGCTGCACTCAATATGCCAAAAACATGAGTTGAGTTTTTCATTATATTATTATCCTAATTTTCAGTTCTTAAACTAACACTCCAATCCCTGTGCCTTTATACATAGGTACAAATTTGCTCTAGTGTATAAGAAATTTTTATAATATTGTATAATTTCCTTCTTGTTACATGTGTGTGTATTTTGCTTTTCCATGAATTTGAAAGTGATTTGAGAGGTAGAACCCATAGTGTTTCATTTTACAGAGGGCCTGTTACTACTGGTGCTATGATAGGCCCTGATTCTGAACGAATATTTGCTGATGATAATGTCAATAACAAACTGCCCCTTTTCAACAAAGGTGAATATATATACATACTTCATATATATTTCTTGGCATAGATGTTGTATATATAAAGTCATATACCTATAACTTATTGATTAAAATCATTTGAATAATATTTTGTTTCATCTATATAAGATTTTCTTTCCCATAACAGAGCATTTACATGGATTGATTTAAATGGATTGTTTTCTAACATGTATTCTATGGAAAACTGGCCTGGAGGTATGTGTTCCTTGTGTGAAGAGTTTTGTAGCCAAATGCATTTGCAGGTGTCTTATTTGTAATAAGATCTGGCACGAAAAGAAAGAGTTTAGGTTTGCCTACCACATGGGCCACATTTTTCCTTGAATGGAGGATTATTGAAAAGCAGAGGAAAGTGAGTGGTTTTGAGCCACCTTTTCCCCCAGATGACAATTCTGGTATTAGGAACACAGACCTTGGACAGATGAACGCTCATTCTCTATCTCTTTGTCTTCCTCTTTTTTCTCTTCTTTTCCTCTTCCTTTTTTCCCCTTTCCTCTCTCCTTCCACTTTCTCTTTCTTTTCCTTTCTCATCTTCTCCTCCTCCCCTCCTCACAGTCTCATATTCACTTCTCTCCTCTCTATCCCCCTTGCCTGAAGAACATGCTAACATTTCTTTCTTTGGGTTTTTCCACCTTTCAGTTAAAACAGATCATTATGTCCAGTTACCTCCCTTCTCTAGATATGTTGTGTCTATGCGTAGGTGTTAGTCACTCAGTCGTGTCTGACTCTCTGTGACCTCATGGACTAGATAGCCCACCAGACTTCTCTGTCCTTGGGATTCTCCGGGCAAGAATACTGCAGTGGTTTGCCATGCCCTCCTCCAGGAGATCTTCCTGACCCAGGGATTGAACCCGGGTCTCCTGCGTTGCAGGTGGACTCTACCATCTGAGCCACAAGGGAAGCCTAGATATGTTACTCCCATCATTGAAGTTATTTTTTTTTTCATCTGTTCAAGCAAAACCTGGACATGTTCTCCCTCTCCTTGCTAATGATAAGAGAGACATTATAATTTTAAGGCAACTGCTATAGACAGAGTGCTTTTTACCGGGAAATTACTTTTTCTAGGGTAACCTCACTTTCACACTCTTGGTAGTAGATAGAATTCCAGGCACAGGCTACATTTTACACATTCAAAATGCAGCCTAATTATGAAGCCAAAGGCAATTATTGTCAGACTCCATTATTAGCACTATCAGTAGGAGATTTTTGCTAGTCTTTTTTCAGGGGCACTGGGCCTGGTGAAGCAGTCTCAATTTCAGTCGCTTTCCTTTCCACATATGTTACAGACTGTCTCTACCCAATTTCTTTAAATGTCATAGCTTAGTGGCTTACAGCCTCAACTTCCATTAGTATCTTATAATACTCTATAATGGAAAATAATCTGAAAACTTATATATATGCCATATATATGAGCTTCCCTGGTAGCTCAGATGGTAAAGAATCTGCCTGCAGTGCAGGGGACCCTGGTTTGATCCCTGGGTCAGGAAGATCCCCTGGAGAAAGAAATGGCAACCCACTCCAGTATTCTTGTCTGGAGAATCCCATGAACAGAGGAGCCTGGCAGGCTAATGTCCATGGGGTTGCAAAGAGTCGGATTTGACTGAATGACTGAAAACAATAACAGATACGTTTTTAGATTATTTTCCATTATAGATTATACATATATACATAACTGAATCACTTTGCTATACATCTGAAACTAAATGCAGTGTTGTAAATCTCTACTCTTAAATGTTAGCTTTGTCTTCAAGGAGTTTATGATGCCAGTGACAAGCAGAGCAGATATGCAATATTATCAAACAAGGAAAAAGGCAGTACTTTTAAGTGTCAGGCAAGCACTTGGGTGGATGAGAAGAACTGCAGAGATTCAGAGGAAGAAAGTCATGGTGGACCTGAAACCTCGGGCAAGCTTCATGAAGGAGATGAACCAGAGGTGAGCCTCAAAGAAAGAGTAGGAATTCTATTACTGAAAGCAAAGCTGAAGCTGAAGCTCCAGTAAGTACTCTGGAAGACCCTGATGCTGGGAAAGATTGAGGGCAAGATGAAAAGGGGGTGAGAGAAAATAAAATGATTGGATGACATCACTGTCTCAATGGACATGAGTTTGAGCAAAGTCAGGGAGATAGTGAAGGTCAGAGAAACCTAGTGTGCTGCAGTGCATGGGGTCTGAACAAAAACAAAAGCAAGATCAGGGACCTTCCTGGCAGCCCAGTGGTTAAGACTCTGTGCTTCTAATGCAAGGGGTGTGGGTTCAATCCCTGGTCAAGAAACTAAGATCCCACATGTGGTGAGGTCAGAAACGGATAAATAAATAAAGATGCACATGATTTGTGTCAGCCAGATGAGGAGGGGCATCTAAGCAATAAAGTGTAGGTAGTTCACCAATTAAAATCTCTCTGGTATTTGGCCTCCTTAAAAAAAGAAAAGCAAAAGCAAGCACCAATGTGTTTTTCCCATACCCTTTATCATATACTGGGAGGTTCTCCATGATCAGACTTCTTATCTTGTGAGATTCACACTTCGTATGTATCACACTTCCTTCCTTATTTGGCCTCACAGCTGAGCACACTATTTTTCATCCCCTATTGTGTATATTTTGACTCCTACAACATATTTCTTTTTTTTTTTTNTGAGTGACTGAACTGAACTGAACTGTAGTACAGTTGAAAAATTCTGAGACGATTTTGTTCAGTTTAAAGACATTTAAGTAGGTTAAGTAGATTGAGAGACACTGGGAAGATTTCATTATGAATGTACAGTATTTATACTGACAAGTACTCGCTTAATTGCTTAATTGGGAATTAAAGGAAATCTTGCCCTAAAATAAAGTTGCTTTTTTGTTTTGGACATTCCAAAATTAATTTTTTTGTGTGCACATCTGAAAAAACTTATTTTGGAAAAAAACATATTTTCAGAATTCTGACCTTAAAAGAACAAAAGAACTCCTCCTTCAACTCGCTTAATTGCTTAATTGGGAATTAAAGGAAATCTTGCCCTAAAATAAAGTTGCTTTTTTGTTTTGGACATTCCAAAATTAATTTTTTTGTGTGCACATCTGAAAAAACTTATTTTGGAAAAAAACATATTTTCAGAATTCTGACCTTAAAAGAACAAAAGAACTCCTCCTTCCTTCTAAGAGGAACTTGTATTTCTCTCTCTCTGCCTTTGAGATGTAAATTTTCTTCCTAATTTTCTTAGGCATTTTGTTCTGTGTTCTGAGAGCTTTATCTCTGCCATCCTGAAGGTACACATATGGTGTGCATTTAGCAGTCAGTCAAATGGACTAGGATTCCAAGTAATCCTTTTGTCTGGTTATGCCAGCTCTCAGGAAAATCTGGCCGATGAGGAATCTTTGAGGAATCTTTTTTATCCATGGCCTCAGTTATGTCTACCTGTGTACAATGAAAATCTTTACTTTTGTAAACTTTCTAGATCTTACGAAGGTTGCATCCTTTGCATTTTCTTATGGGAATGCTTCTTGCTTTTTATTGGTTTGAATTGCTATTTAGATACTACTGGTCAATGGCAAGATGATAAATCTTTTAAGTTGGAGAAGTTTCTAAATTTGGTAAATTTTTAGAAAGCTCTTGCTATAAACAGATGTTTTATTAGTATCTATAAAAAGATCAANTATTAAGATACTACTGGTCAATGGCAAGATGATAAATCTTTTAAGTTGGAGAAGTTTCTAAATTTGGTAAATTTTTAGAAAGCTCTTGCTATAAACAGATGTTTTATTAGTATCTATAAAAAGATCAAATTAGAATGTGCATACACATAGATAATGACTAAGCTTAAGAGTTGACTCATTGGAAAAGACCCTGATGCTGGGAAGGTCTGGGGGCAGGAGGAGAAGGGGATGACAGGAGGAGAGGATGAGATGGCTGGATGGCATCACTAACTCAATGGACATGAGTTTGGGTGAATTCCGGGAGTTGGTGATGGACAGGGAGGCCTGGCATGCTGCGAGTCATGGGGTCGGACACCACTGAGCAAGTGAACTGAACTGAAGCTTAAGAACTCCCCTTTTTAAAAACAAATAAAAATAATCATTTGGGAAGCCTTATTTGTGGTCTTGGTTTCTCCTCAATGAATCTTACTGCTGCTAACTTGCTTCAGTCATGTCCAACTCTGTGCGACCCCATAGACGGCAGCCCACTAGGCTCCCCCGTCCATGGGATTCTCCAGGCAAGAACACTGGAACACTATGTTATTAAAAACATTAGATTAATGTTCATTAGCTTCACAGAGGAATAAGAAGAAGCTGAGAGAAAAATCCAGAGACTTCTTCCCAATAGGTGAAAATTTTAGATACTTGTTCCAGCAGAATGGTAATCTTCAGATAGTTATTTAAAAATAGAGATTAAGTATATTCATATTCATGGAATTAAAACAAATCTGATATAGTGCTATATCCAAGGCTGTACGAGCCAAAGGGACCTCCTTTTGGTTCCCCCAGTCTTAAAGGATCCCAAAGAAGTCAACTCTCTTTGTCCTAGTTTAAAAAAATGATAAGGCTGAAAGACAATTACACTGAACAACAACTGCTTGGGTTAACAGTTAGGTCACTTAAGTTAAAAGACTGATAAAAGGATCTGCCTGAGTCCCTCGTCTCAATTCCTCATTGGGAACTCCAAAGCCTTTTATACAAAAATACATAAAATGGCCAGAGGACAAAAAGGAAAGTTTGTGGGACTGCTTGTCAGATCAGACTTGTTCATGGAGTCTTAATGGAGGCTAAAATTAGGTATAAGAGTTGACACAAGAGAAATGAAAGCTTATAAGAACTGATATATTTAAAGGGGCTTTGTATAAGATGGTTACACCTCTTCAGCCTAATTATATTTTGGGATAGCCATTATATCTCACTAGGGATGCTTGCCCTGCCTGCTATTATAAGACAGGGTATATAAATCTGCTGTTAACATTCAGTTCAGTTCAGTTCAGTCGCTCAGTCGTGTCCGACTCTTTGTGACCCCATGAATCGCAGCACGCCAGGCTTCCCTGTCCATCACCATCTCCCGGAGCTCACTCAGACTCACNCTCCTCCCACCCCCCATCATCCCTCCAGATCATCCCCATACACCAGCCCCAAGCATCCTGCATCCTGCATCGAACACAGACTGGCGATTCATTTCCTACATGATAGTACACATATTTCAATGCTATTCTCCCAAATCATCCCACCCTCTCCCCCTCCCTCTCCCTCTCCCTCAGAGTCCAAAAGTCCACTCTACACATCTGCGTCTCTCTTGCTGTCCTGCATACAGGGTCCTCATTACCATCTTTCTAAATTCCATATATATCTATGACACCTGTTTCTCTCACTAGAATGTAAGTTCTCTAAGGCAGAGACCAGTTCTTACTCATCATCTTTGTTTTCTCAGAATGTCTTTATCTCACAGAGGTGACATGTAGGCATGAACATATGCCTTTTCTTATCAATTATATCAGGACTCACTCCACTCTTTGTCAGTTTTGCAGTTTTGAAGACTGGAAATCAAATTCTAGACTCCCCTTTGCCTTTCTTTTATTGAAATGCCATTATGGCATGGTTGAAAAGAACAGTGAGTTCTAGAATATCTAGTAAAAATGATGTGGGCTGGCAAATATGATGTAAAACATTGGGATTGAAAACAAAAATTCTACCTCCAGCACTGGAAATATTACAGATGGTATTGAAATGTGACTCGAAATTGTGATTTCATAAAAATGATGATATTTACAAGAACAATTTAAAGTAGATTGAAAACTAATTTTGATAGAAAAGTTTTAAGAGTTTAAATATGTTTTATGTTTCTACTTTATTGGAATTCACCTAGGCTCTAAAGCTCAGTAAACGTCCCTCTATATATCTTACACCCTTCACAATGTTAGATATACCTATGAACCCTTTTGTTCTCTTCATTTCATGCCTCAAGTCAAGTGTACCTGAAATCTTGGATTTCAACATTTTGTTCCCCTATTACATAATTTACCTACTCCTACAATGCAAGTAAGAAACTATAATAAATGGAATCACAAGAAGAACACAAACAATCTGTATGCAATAACTGAGGTACAAATGAGTACATATAGTCTTTGAGTTACTAGGAGTTAGATTTTAAAAATTGAAAATGATACATGTCGCTATGGATATGCAAAAGTGAATGTATTGCACATAGGTTTTTATAGCTGGTGGCTGACAAATGAGAAACACTGTAAGAGGCATCAGAGAATTTCCTAGCCCCAAATCCTAACTTTGGAAATTTCCAAATCTGTACCTAATAGAAAGTCGCCTACTCTATTCCCAAGCATCTCCTGGATATAGCTAAGGCAAATCTGATTATCAAATCAGATCCAATGAGAGCCAAAGAAGTATAGTTATTATAGGACCATATCTTAGCTAACTTATAATAATTTTTATTTGAAAAATAATATTTGTTTCCTGGCATGAGTTTGTAGTAGAATGAAAACACGCTTCACCAGCAGAAAGGGTAGTGTTTTCTCCATCTGATCTTTCATCAAATAGAATTCTTAATCAAGCTGGAACCTTCTGAAATACATGATTTGGAGACCTTCCAAAAAAACCTGTCCTGAAAGGATGGTAAATTACAGTTTGATCTCATTTGTCCTAAATTCTGTACATCATTCACCTATGAGTTATATTTCTCCCACCCTGGTGAGATATGTCCCATAACTCATTCTCATCAATATGATGTATTTACTACTAAAAGATTCATATCTTAGAAATAGCTTGACTGTTTCAAACTGTGGTCTCTAATTAATCAGAAGGTAATTGCATTAAGTACCATTCTAGTTGCCAAGTCTAATCATATTCCACCCAGGTGAGTCTTTGACTGGCCTCTAGATCTGACATGCTTTCTGAAATTTAATCAGGGTCATGCTTTAAATGGAACCCTGTGACTAGACATTGATGTTCTCCCAAATGTTTGGATTTTAAAGATCAAGAGGAAATTCAGCTTGCCTTTTCCACAAGGCATTTGTTTCCTGTTTAGAAACAGCTATAGGTTCAAATGTACATTTTTTTTTTAACCTGCAGAAATCCAGTAACTGTGGTTTGAATAGGCCAGGAAGGCACTTGCAATTTAAGTCTAGAAACAAGTGTGTCACAAATCAAAATCAAGTCATGCAGATCTGGCTTCCGATGGTGTGATTCACTTAGTAACAGAGCATCTTTTTGATGATACTTTTTCGGTATTAAAGGCTGTCCACATCTTTTTTCCCATCTTCACCAGACTATATACATCCTAGGTTGGGCACTGGTCTTTTCTATTATAGTAAATTCACTCAAAACAAAACAAACAAACAAACAAAAAAACAAATCTAGTATCTAATAGTGCCTTAATGTGAATAGTGTATGTATAAATGAATGAATTGATGAACTGAGAAAATAACATGCATATGGCATTTTATTACACTGAAGATGTTTAGTGGTCAATGTAGGCTTTCATTGGTTAAAACAAAAAGATGCACAGTCTCTTATTTACTATTGTGTGGTTGTTCAGTCACTAAGTCCTGTCCGACTCTTTGTGACCCCATGGACTGCAGCATGCCAGGCTTCTCTTTCCTACACTGTATCCCAGATTTTGCTCAGATTTGGGTACATGGAGTCAGTCACTGATGCTGTCTAACCATATCATCTTCTGCCACCTCCTTCTTCTTTTGCCTTCAGTCTTTCTCTGCATCAGGGTCTTTTCCACTGAGTCAGCTCTCCACGTAATGTGACCAAGGAATTGAATCTTCAGCCTCAGCATCAGTCCTTCCAATGAATATTCAGCATTAATTTCCTTTAGGGTTTACTGGTTTGATCTCCTTGCAATCCAAGTACTCTCAAGAGTCTTCTCCAACACCAAAGTTCAAAAGCATCAGTTCTTTGGCACTCAGCCTTCTTTATGATCCAACTGTCACATCTGTACGTGACTACTGGAAAAACCATAGGTTTGACTATACGGACCTTTGCTGGCAAAATAAAGTCTCTTCTTTTTAATATTCTGTCTAGGTTTGTCATACTTTTTCTTCCAAGGAGCAGCATCTTTTAATGTCATGGCTGCAGTCACTGTTTGCAGTGATTCTAGAGCCCAAGAAAAGAAAATGTCATAGCTTCCACTTTTTCCCCTTCTATTTACCATGAAGTGAGGGGACCAGATGCCGTGAACTTAGTTTTTTGAATATTGAGTTTCAAGCTAGCACTTTTACTCTCCCCGTTCACCCTCATGAAGAGACTCTAGTTCCTCTTTACTTTCTGCCATTAGAGTGGTATCATATGCATATCTAAGGTTATTGATATTTCTCCCTGCATCTTGATTCCAGCTTGTGATTCATCCAGCCTGGCATTGCATATAAGGTATTCTGCATAGAAGGTAAATAAGCAAGGTGACAATAAACAGCCTTGACATACTCATTTCCCAGTTTTGAACCAGTCAGCTGTTCCATGTCCAGTCCTAACTGTTGTTTCTTGACCAGCATATAGGTTTCTCAGCTGTTCCATGTCCAGTCCTAACTGTTGTTTCTTGACCAGCATATAGGTTTCTCAGCTGTTCCATGTCCAGTCCTAACTGTTGTTTCTTGACCAGCATATAGGTTTCTCAGCTGTTCCATGTCCAGTCCTAACTGTTGTTTCTTGACCAGCATATAGGTTTCTCAGCTGTTCCATGTCCAGTCCTAACTGTTGTTTCTTGACCAGCATATAGGTTTCTCAGCTGTTCCATGTCCAGTCCTAACTGTTGTTTCTTGACCAGCATATAGGTTTTTCAGCAGATAAGCAAGGTGGTCTAGTACCCCCATCTCTTTAAGATGAGAATACCATCTCTTATTTATTATAGAAATCAAACTGAAAATTTAAATTTGAAATTATATTTCAAACATTAAGGTAAAATTCCTATATTTTTAAATTAAATACTCTATTATTTTAAAAATAATATTACCTTCTTACTGGTCAGAAGTGACTTTTGTAGTGTCCTTTAGTTGTTTGTACATTTCACCCAGTTGTGTCCTGGTGTCTACATTAACTTTATGTTCTTTTTCTAGTAAGTCTCCCCATGTCTGATAATAAATTTAGGCAGCTACTCCTTAGAGGTGACAAGTCAGATTAGATGTTTTTGTATTGGAATGAAATTCTTAAAAAGAACTACTGCAGATATTTATCCCTTCCCTTTGCCCACATGCTCAATCATGTCCGACTCTTTGGGTTCCCGTGGACTGTAGCCCACCAGGCTTCTCTGTCCATGAGATTTTCCAGACAAGAATATTGGAGTGTGTTGCCATTTCCTTCTCCAGAGGATCTTCCTGACCCAGGGATTGAATCTGCGTCTCTCACATCTCCTGCCTTGGCAGGATTCTTTACCACTGCACCACCTGGGAAACCCACAAACAATAATGGTGTCTGTTACTGTTATTCATGAAAATAAGGAAATAAGTATTAGGGTTATTGCACATAATCACTGGGTTTTAATATTCTAATCTGAGTCAACTCAGGTTCTATCCTGAGAAGAATCAGTGGCTTTTAAGGAAACATACGTCATGGCTGTTTGATTGAAAAGTCACTTTGTAAAACTGGGCACTACCTAGAGCATTGCATCTAACTTCTCACCACTGCTTGAGCTGTACAGGGAGAATGACCCAGTTCTTTCATTCTCTGTGATGTGGGTGAGATTGCCATGCATAGTTACTGCTGGGTACATAAGGACTTGCCCCCAAAGCATTACTAACCCCTGAGTTCATCCTGTTATCTAAATAGCTTCCTGATGGTTTATTTCCACTCTGAACCCTCTGCCTGGAAGAAGAGAAAGGAAGTTTGTCTTTATTGGAACTAAACTTGAAAGAAAAGTCACACATAGGTGATCATATATCAGGTGATCTGAGTTAATCAGTAGTTCCCAGTGTTTATTTGTAAGAATCAAATTTCGCTAACTTCTAACATTCTTAGGCTTCTTTGCATGTTTGTATTCTCATATTACCCTAAATTTGTACATGTTATAATCACTGCTACTGCTGCTGCTAAGTCACTTCAGTCGTGTCCGACTCTGTGTGACCCCATAGACGGCAGCCCACCAGGCTCCCCCATCCCTGGGACTCTCCAGGCAAGAATACTGGAGTGGGTTGCCATTTCCTTCTCCAATGCATGAAAGAGAAAAGTGAAAGTGAAGTCGCTCAGTCTGTCCGACTGTTAGCGACCCCATGGACTGCAGCCCACCAGGCTACTCCGTCCATCGNTCCCTGGGATTCTCCAGGCAAGAATACTGGAGTGGGTTGCCATTTCCTTCTCCAATGCATGAAAGAGAAAAGTGAAAGTGAAGTCACTCAGTCTGTCCGACTGTTAGCGACCCCATGGACTGCAGCCCACCAGGCTACTCTGTCCATTGGATTTTCCAGGCAAGAGTACTGGGGTGGGGTGTCATTGCCTTCCCCGGTTATAATCACTAAAGCAGTGTTATACTTTGGAACATATTTAACTCCTTCATTGGAGAAGGAAATGGCAACTGACTCCAGTATTCTTGCCTGGGAAATCCCATAGATAGAGGAGTCTGGTGGGCCACAGTCCATGGGGTCGCAAAAGAGTTGGACACGACTTAGTGATTAAACAGCAGCAACTCCTTTTTTTAGACTGAGGGCTCCTTATACTGCTGGTGTATCTCTTGTACATTGCAGTCCAGTGCCTGCTGAAGTGTTGAATATTTAGTAGCTCCTCAATAAATGCTGAATTAAGTAATGAGAGTTTCCTGCATCATCTTCAAATATTTTTTCTTTGACTTTCATCTACATCTTGAAATAACTGTGAGATTCTATTACTCCATTAAACATTTCTTCAAAATTCACAAAGACATGTATTAATATCTACTGAGTCATGACATAGTACTTTGCGTCTAAGGGCTTTTCAAACGCCCTTCACTGTCCTGAAAGGACTTATGGTCTAGATGCAGAGAGGAGATAAAAACCATATACAAAGGTTAAATTACAAAATGAAGGAGTAAATTATTAATTTCATAAATGATATGAATGTAGTGTGTTTTAAGATCATGCCTAACTTAGAGCCATCAGCAGATTCTTACCTGAAAATATGAGATTCTTTGGGGGCATCAGCCAGAGTTGGTGGTTTTGAAGGATTGAGGGGCCTCCTGGAAGGATACAATTTAAACAAAGAGAATCAGTAGAGAAATCTGACCCAGTAAGTGAGTCTTAGTCATCAGAGGTGAGACATGATGTGATGAGTGCCTTGAATGAATCCCTAACATAGCATTTCCTTTCACCACTGACTCATATGAGAATTTTAGGGAGAAACAAAGAACAGTGACATAGAACTGAAATTACTGTGTAAGATATTAATATTCATGAGATGTCAATCCTGTAAGTTATTGGGCAAAAGCTTTCATCCTTTAATGTGTGTGGTAAGTTGCTTCAGTCATATCTGAGTCTTTGTGACCCTGTGGACATTAATCCATGAGGCTCCTCTGTCCATGGGATTCTCCAGGCAAGAATACTGGAGTGGGTTGCTGCGCCCTCCTCCAGGGGATCTTCCCAACCCCGGGAATGGGACCCGTGTCCCTTACATCTACCTGCACTGGCAGGTTCTTTACCACCTGTGCCCCAGAGAAGCCCTTTATCCTTAAACAGAAGATAAGAAAAAGGGTAGAAGCCTTATCTTTGACTCGGCCTTGGGAATATTGTCCCAAGGCAGTGTGGAACTGAAGGGCGCAGTTAACCAATGGATAATATGATACCCAGGTGCTTGCATAGCCACTGGATAATATGATACATAGATGCTTCCCTGGAAGCATCACAGGCATCTTACAGAGGCATCAGTAACCAGTGGAGGTGGGCATTGCTAATTGAACTCTCAGTGTTATTAACAAAGAGGATGGAGAGACAGAAGTTGATATAGTAGTGGCTNATGCTTGCATAGCCACTGGATAATATGATACATAGATGCTTCCCTGGAAGCATCACAGGCATCTTACAGAGGCATCAGTAACCAGTGGAGGTGGGCATTGCTAATTGAACTCTCAGTGTTATTAACAAAGAGGATGGAGAGACAGAAGTTGATATAGTAGTGGCTAGACATATTTTTGAATCCATGTTGATTCCCTTTGGTGATACTCAAAATACTCAATGCATGTGTGTCTGACTCTTTGTGACCCCATGGACTGTATAGCCCACTAGGTTCCTCTTTCCATGGGATTCTCCAGGAAGGCATACTGGCGAGGGCTGCCATTTCCTGCCCCACAAAATACCTGGAGAAAGACTCAACATAAGATATGGCAAGTGATAGGTTTGTTGTTGTTTACTCTCTAACTATATCCAACTCTTTTTGACCCCATGGACTGTAACCTTCCAGGTTCTTATGTCCATGGGATTTCCCAGGCAAGAACACTGGAGTGAGTTGCCATTTCCTTCTCCAGGGGATCTTTCCAACAGGTTACGTATTTAACAGATATTTACAGGCAGGTGAGTTAACTGAACTGCAGTACAATCTGGGAATTCTTCTTGAAGCAGGAAGTACTAGATCTAGACACAGAAGGAGGGAAGTAGTGGGGAGTGGCAGGACTGAAAGATGAAGATGAGCAAAGACAAAGAAGAAATATCTCTGGTCTGTGGTTCTTGGGAGACCACGAACATAGCACTGTGACTGACCATAGCCCTGTTTACATTAGGGGAGGGTGAGCAGATGGGCTATAAATGAATACTGGGGTCAACATTTAAGAAACCTATATCTCCAACATCTCAAAAACCTAAAAAGAGCAGGCTCCTGATATGAAGATTTCAGAATTTTTCAGATAGTAATAACCCCACCCCATTACCCATAGCCATGCTGCAAGCACTTTGGATATTTTAATTTCAAAAAGCTCTATGACAAAGTGTTATTATGTTTGTTTTCCTTAAATCAAGATTGAGACTCAGAGTTTAAGTAACTTGCCCAACGTGACTCAGTAACAGTTGAGCTGGGATTTGAGACTAGATGTGTGTGGTTCACAAATTACTACAACACTTCACCTTTTCTAATTTTGCTTTAGTCAGTGACCTGATCACAATGGGGACAGGTTACCATTGTATTTTCCCCTCTCTTGTCTATTTCCTTGGATAAAATAATGGTGGTTTCATATCAAATAAAGATAGAACATTAATGGTGATCTCTCACGTCTCAAAATTAGTTCTTTTAATGATATTCACGTTACCTTTATATTTTTGAGGACCCTGGCCTGGAATTTCCTTTTTTTTTTTTCTTATTTTGTTTAGATTTTGATGAATCTGCCAATATCATATACACTTGCATGGTTCACCTTTTTGTAGTAATGCTTTTGATGATGATGGGCATTGTACTTTAACAATGATACATCCTTGTGCCTCCTGTGACCTAGGAGTTTAAGTGTTAAGGAGATAAGAAGGGAGAAAGGAAATAGATTTATAAAGGAGGATGAGGCTGGCAAAGGAAGTTCTGATGGCAGATGAGACTGGGGTGATTAAGCTTGACTTGGTTTACTTAGAAAATGGACTTCAGCGTAGACAAGACCAGACTCCTGGACTGGGAATCGACATGACTTGGGGCTTAGAGGTGAAGATACCCCCCTGACAGGAAATCAATAAAGGTTTTCTCAACTACTAAAAGAGGAGGAATCTTCTTTCTAGTCTAAATACTTGTAAGCACCTAACTTAATTAGTTTCAGAGAGTCTGTTAAAATTGCCATGAAGACAGTGGAGAAGTGCCAAGGGCATAAGCTGCTGTTGTAATGACCCAAACAGAGGAAGGATCACGGTAGTGATGCTGCTGCTGCTGCTAAGTTGCTACAGTCGTGTCCGACTCTGTACGACCCCAAAGACGGCAGCCTACCAGGCTCCCCCGTCCCTGGGATTCTCCAGGCAAGAACACTGGAGTGGGTTGCCATTTCCTCCTCCAATGCATGAAAGTGAAAAGTGAGAGTGAAATCGCTCAGTTGTGTCAGACTCTTAGCGACCCCGTGGACTGTAGCCCACCAGGATCCTCCATCCATGGGATTTTCCAGGCAAGAGTACTGGAGTGGGGTGCCATTGCCTTCTCCGACAGCAGTGATGGGGAAAGCCTTATTCCTGAGGTTAGGTGGAAGACAGAAGCACCTGTCTGTGTTGGGAGTTGTTAAAGGGGGGCACTTATGAAGAAACAAGCTTGTTGCGGTCCCTTCTCACTGATTCATGTAAAACATAAATTTAACTTTGCTTCATCTTCCTGAATCAGTTTGAATTAGCAAGAATAGCCCCGAAAGAAATCACATTCTAATAAAAATATGTATGAATTTGTTTGGGGGAGTTGAAATAATTGGTATATAAATACAATTTTAAGAGGTAAATGAAAGAAAATCTTCAAGTTGAACAGTTCAGATAGCAAATTAAACATGATGTGGTCTTCTCCTAATAGAAACTGGGGGAACTTTTCCAAGTTATTTATGGAATCAGTGAAAAAAATTAGACTGTGCTATCAAATGTACTTTGATGACAGTTTTAACCCAAACAGTAGTCACGCATTTTCAGATCTCCAGAAGAGAAAAAAAAAAAAATCCCTCATAAATGAAACATTAGTCCTTTTAAATGTCCTTTCAGAAATGGGCTTTGGAATAACACAATAGAGGTTTGATAAGGTAGTGGTAGAAGAGAGGAATGATTGAAAATAAACGAGTCTCCCAGAAATATTTTATATTTACAGTTGGAACTATTTTTTTATACTTAGGTCACTGAAGTTATATTGTAACATGAATTCTTTAGGTATGTTCATGTATTCCATCATTTGCAGCAAGTATTAACTGTAACTCCATTATAGCTCTCAAATTTACCCAGTTCTCCCCATCTTTTCTGCCCCAATTTGATGTCATGAGTTCTTAACTGTCCTCTGTAGCTCAGGTCTGGGCCCTGCTCAGTCAGTTGGGGTTTAGTATCATCAGATGGGGTTTAGTATCCGAAGGAAAGTGGACTTCACCTTTTGTCCATTACTCTCTATGTGGAGGGTTAATAGCTATGCCTGGTACATTTGCTAAGGAAATTAGTTCTAACCCTGGTGTCTAGGTTTATTAGTCTAAATATTACCATGTTGGAAGAGCACAGTTTTTCTGTCATGCTTATTCCCTGAATAGGGATGCCAGGAACTACTCCCTGAGGTGCAGCTGCTGCTAAGGGACTAAGTCCCAGTGTTGGCATTTGTATTTCCTCCCTTCCCTGGACCTAGGTTACCCAAAGTCATAACAACTCCAACCTCTTCATGCAGAGAAATAATTAATTAGATGAAATAGTAGAGAGCAAAGCAAAATAGACATAATATGGCAGAATTCAGGCTGAGGTGCTCTGTCTGATGGATAGCTTAGAAATTTTTGTGTTGGGGTTCTCTGAATTCCCTGCATTCTGGTGTATTTGGGGGCTTGTGAAATAGTGCTTACTGTTAGGAGTTTAGTTTCCAATACACAAAGCAATCTTTTTCTCCTTTAATGAAAGACTCCAGAGAATTTTGTGGCTTCTTCTTTTCAGGTGTGGTAAATTTCAGCCCAGTTTTATTTGTCTATACAAAAGAGCCAGTCTGCTTTTTCCACTGACAGTATTAGGTGATAATTTAGACAATTAAACCAGTGCAAATTGTATCATGAAGAACGTCACTTACTAGGGCTGCATTCAAGAGCAAGATAACTAGTGGGTATGAAATAAATCATCTTTTCCAAGGAAGGAGGTCAAAGAGGAAGAGGATATGTGGTCAGCTCACATGACAGACAAAAACCAGTGATACTGGGAGTTCAGAATGAGTTGCGTGGCATGCTGCAGTTTTTGAAATAAAAGTTAGCCCACAAATATGGATTGAGCCATCACCATGTGAGAGGCATTATCCTAAGTTCTGATGATGGTGGAGAACTGGAAAGATCAAGAGTAATGAAAAGGGCCATAATTCTAATAGGAGAAGGCATCTAACAAAACTTCAAAAGAAGCAAATTTAAGCAACTCAAAAAGAGGTTGAAGGCTTTGTTCAAGTGATGGGCTACCTAGCACCTGAAGACAGGTGACTCTCCTAGTTGAAGCAGGGTTGGGATTCTACAGGATGAGAAAAGGAGAGGGTACCAATCCTAATGGTCTGACTCAAGTACACATCCCATCTTCAGTTGCTGTAACTCTTATTGGAATGACAGGAGGGTTTTTTTGGTCCTTGGGCCGCTTACTTAGTGTCATTGTTGTAATATCATCCAAAAAAGGCTAGAACATTTCTTCTGAAAGCTGTTTTTATAAACTTTGTGATTTGTTGTTAGCCAAGGTTCTGAGACTGGGGCCATAAGAATACAAAGGAGAAAGAATAAAAACCGAGAGAGGCAATTGTCAAAGGCTGTCTTCATTCTTTTTACACAAAGTATTTGTTGTTCAAGTCGCTAAGTTATGTCTGACCCTTTGTGACCCCCTGGACTATAGCATGCCAGTCTTCCCTGTCCTTCACTATCTTTCAGAGTTTGCTCAAACTCATGTCCACTGGGTGATGCCGTCCAACCGTCTCACCCTCTGTCGTCCCCTTCTCCTCCTGCCTTCAACCTTTCCCAGCATCAGGGTCTTTTCCAATGAGTCATTTCTTCACATCAGGTGGCCTAAGTATTGGAGCTTCAGCTTCAGCATCAGTCCTTCCAATGGCAGAAAGTCTACCAATAAATAAAGTGTCTTCAGTGTTTGTAAGTTGAATCAAGAAAGTCAATTCCGAAAAGTGTGGTTGTTAGGAAGACATCTCTTAGAAGAAGACATTCAAGTTGAGACTTGACCTGTGAGAAGGAGAAAGCCATGAAAGATTCGAGAGGTTTGGCAGCTACAGAGGCTGGAAAGCAGGAGTGAGCTGAGCATGCTTGCAGAGAAGAAAACCGAAAGCTATGGGAGACAAGGTCCAGCTAGAGGGTTTGGAATTTGATGATGTGGGCGGTGGGGAGGAGAAGTAGGGTTGCAGGAAAGTTCATACCTGATTGCAGTTGCTTTGAGCTGGCTCCAGCCCTCGCTGCCTCTGGCAGGTGCTTAGAGTAGACTCTGTTGGCGTGTTTGGAGTGGTGGTTCTCAAACATCACTGTGCTTAGAAATCACTTGGGTGCTCATTTGTGACCCCATGGACTGTAGCCTATCAGACTGCTCTGTCCATGGGGTTCTCCAGGCAAGAACACTGGAGGAGGTTGCCATTTCCTTCTCCAGGAGATCTTCCCAACCCAGGGATTAAACCTGCATCTCTTGTGTCTCCTGCTTTTGCAGGTGGATTCTTTACCACTGAATCACCAAGGAAGGCCCATTAGGTTAAAATGCAGATTCTAATTCAAAAGCCCTGAAATAGGGCCTGTGGTTCTCTTGTCTAGTGAACTCCTGGGTCATGCTGATGATGCTTGAGCACCCTGAGTAGAAATGTTTCAGGGGCTTCTTGGAGACCCTCTCTCCTCTCCAGCTCCCTCCAGTACTTAAAGCATCAGAATGAGTGCATCCTTGTTGGAATTTCTTTCATCTTTGCCATTCACAGTACCAAGGGAAGCCTGTTCCTCGGTCTATTAGCCCACTTGCCACTCCTGCTGTCTCCTTAGAGAGCTGGTTCTTGTTAGATTTCTAATTCAAATAGAAAAAAAAAAAAAGGTAAATGCTAGTTAAACCACCTTCCCATCAGATATGTTAATTTTTTAAGTTATTCTGTCATACACTACTTACACATTCTATGTTGTCTCTGAAGAACAGTAATAATTGTTAAATGAAAAATACCCGATTTCTTATTTACTTATAGAGCTGTGTTTTTCTTCACTTGGGAGCCCGTTAGACTGCAGACTACAGACATTGAGAGTATTTGTCCCCCATTAGGCATGGGGAATTCTAAATTTTGCTAAATTATTTAAAACTGATTTCTTAGTGGGGAAAAAGGGAACTTGCAAGTGCATGTATGTAAAGGTGGTAATTTGACTAAAACACTGCCTAAGCAAACTAGCAGCAACTGGGAAAATGTTATTCCTCTGTGCTTAATTATCTTAGAAGTCCTAAGTATTTTTTGTTCTCTCCTGCAAGTACAAAGTAAGGGGGAATGACTCTAGGTCAAGAGCATTATGCTGTTGAATTGCAAAAACATCACACAGATTTATAGGTTGCTTAGTACTTTATGATAGGGAATAATATCTATGCTTCTGACAATCCTACCTTCATATTTTCCTTCATTTTATGGAAAGCGTATTGTTTAAGGGCTTCCCTGGTGAATCTGGTGGTAAAGAACCTGCCTGCCAATGCAGGAGACATAAGAGATACAGGTTTGACCCTTGGGTCAGGAAGATCCCTGGAGGAGGGCATGGCAACCCACTCCAGTATTCTTGCCTAGACAATCCCCATAGCAAAGGACCCTGGCGGGCCACAGTTCATAAGGTGTAAAGAGTCATACATGATTGAAGAGACTTAGCACACACTCACATATTAACAGCAACAGATTTAAAATATTAATTAATATTAAGGGTCTGCTCAGCTACCTAAGACACCTGTGAAATTTGGCAAATTGGTTTGACCCTTCCGAGCCCCAGACTCCCTAGATAAAAGTCTAGGTTATCATAGTACTTTCTGTTTGTATCATTAAATAGGTATGTATGTAAATTGTAAGCCTAGTGTCTGGTATGGGGTAAGTTTTCAATAGACATTAGGCATCAATATTAGTAGTATGATCACTAATTATTATCTTCCCCACCAGAACAAACCCAATTCAGGAAGAAACGGTTGGCAGAGCCTTCAAAACATGTTCGTGATCTGACGCTCACGTACCAGCCTCTAATTTGCTTGTTTATTTCACTTGGTTTTCCTGAGCTGCACAGAAGGGAGGTGGGTGGCAGAAGCTTAATTTATTTGTTCCTTTTTTTTTTCCTGAAAATGTGGGTTTTGGCTCTCACGCTATTTCGAGGCCTGGCCTCCCCATGGCATTGGGGAGAGGCACACTTGAGAGAGGTAGGAGGATTCTGTAGCTCTTCTGGTGGTGGCAGCATCTTTCTTTCCCCAAGTGATCAGCATAGGTGCTAGATTGCCAGTGCTGCCAGTCTAAGGCCTCTCCTCCCACAGATCTGGGAGCACATGAAAAGAGCTATGACTCATGGGCTACAACTTTTTCAGCTGCTTGATAGGAGCACTGATAGGCTCAGCTCCCATGTTGCCATCACCCTGCAGTCTGGCTGAAGGGGAAAGGGCTCTCAGGTTTTCAAATAAAGTGCTCCCCAGCGATCACTGAGAACAACTGAGAGAGACGGTGGAAAGGTTAGGCTGCGGTTCGTGGTCCTTGGCTGAAATCAGCGGAAAGGATGATTTGGCAGGACACCAGGGTTTCTTCAGACTCTGAGAGGTATGGCTTATGAAATAGTCTCAAATTATTCTTTAAAAACTCTCCCAGTCTCTGCCTTTCCTGCACTTCACCCATTGTACCTGGCACACTTCTCTAGTAGCACTTAGATCATTGTGAAATCTTTTGCTGTGGTGCTTTTTATGGGCCTCCCTCTCTTCTGTGTGCTGTGTGCTATGTAAAGTCATGTCCTCTGCCATTTTAATCACTGGATCTCCAGTCCTGAGTGCAGTGCCTGGTAGACTGTGTTTACATAGCAGTTGTTGGCTACATGGATAGATGGATTGGTGAATGGGTTCATGAAAGGATGAATGGGTGAAAAAAAAAATATTCCAGTACCATACATGGCAGTGCATATGGGAACACACTTTGGCTATCAGCTATTTGGTGGAAGGAATTGCTGATTAGAGACAGTTCTCAAGTTCAGAAAACCTGCTTTGCTGTCAAACTTCAGGTCCTAGTATTAAGTTTGAGAGTGGTTACTTTGTCCCCGAAACTCCCAAGTAATTTTGCGGAGAATTTAGAATGAAAAAAAGAAAACATCGTCAAAAGTATATATGGACATTTGTGACTTTCTAAATGGACATTAGACAGATCTGGTTTGTAAAGGTAAGATAGTTCGAATATGTAGGGGATTAACATACACACGGAACTTAAAATTCCACTGAGAAAAAGTGATAGGAGTTTATCCATGAATTCACTGAAACAGTATTTATTAAAGACCTACTTTGTCCTGCACACAAGGGATTAAGGGATGAACTGGTCCATGACTCAGTCTTCTGGGGCTGCACAGTTAGATCAAGAAAAGAACATGTAAATCAGGAATTGTAGCAGGAGCAAAACAGGGGTATGAGCGTGGCACTGTCAAGATACAGACATGGTCAACTTTGCTCCAAAAAATCTAGAGAGGAGAAAACATTATACCTGAATTGAAATTTGAAGGATGTGTGAGAGTTGACTATGGCAGGAGGGAAAAAGAGGCTTTACCTGTGCGGAGATAGACGGGCCAGGAAGAACAGCTACATTCTGAACAGGGCAGGTCTGTATGACCACTACATTGCCCTGTGGGTGAGGGAAGTGAGTAGCTGAGATCAGAAAGACAAGTGACAAAACCCAAAGGACTTGTACACCAACTCTGGATTCAGAATTTATTATTCCATGGAGATTATGCATAACTGAAGAATATAGTAATCAGTGTTACTTTTCCAAATATTGAGGTAGAATGCCCAAAGAGTCCTTTGTCATTCTATTTTGACTGCTGGGGAAAATGTGTGTTGTGTGTTTATGGAGTCCTGACCTCATGTATTTTCATTCTTTTGGTAAAGGCATTGATGAAAAGCATAATGTAATTTAACTTTATTCCTTTGTGTCAATTTGATATGTATTATTTTACAAACTGTAAAAAAGCATCCTAGAAAGAAATATCACCATGGTTTTATTGTAGGCAACAAAAGAAATCTATTTATACTCAAAATGGATTCATTGATAAGATCAGAGATAAAATATAGGACCCCTGGTTTCTTGCACACTGGCTTTCATATGAGACCACCCAGCTCAATAAATGCAATAGCCTTCTAAGCTGGAAGGTGATGGTTTATCTTCTTTGCTATGTCATGCAAACTCTTTTTGAGGGTTGTATGTCATCAACTTCTCCTGCATGACTTTGAATATCTTATGAATAGGAGATTTTGCATTCCTTAACTCAAATAGCTTCACAGATTGATCTTTTTGCAGTTTAAACTTTTATTTATCTTTGAAAGTGAAAGTGAAGTCGCTCAGTCATGTCATACATTCTGAACAGGGCAGGTCTGTATGACCACTACATTGCCCTGTGGGTGAGGGAAGTGAGTAGCTGAGATCAGAAAGACAAGTGAGAAAACCCAAAGGACTTGTACACCAACTCTGGATTCAGAATTTATTATTCCATGGAGATTATGCATAACTGAAGAATATAGTAATCAGTGTTACTTTTCCAAATATTGAGGTAGAATGCCCAAAGAGTCCTTTGTCATTCTATTTTGACTGCTGGGGAAAATGTGTGTTGTGTGTTTATGGAGTCCTGACCTCATGTATTTTCATTCTTTTGGTAAAGGCATTGATGAAAAGCATAATGTAATTTAACTTTATTCCTTTGTGTCAATTTGATATGTATTATTTTACAAACTGTAAAAAAGCATCCTAGAAAGAAATATCACCATGGTTTTATTGTAGGCAACAAAAGAAATCTATTTATACTCAAAATGGATTCATTGATAAGATCAGAGATAAAATATAGGACCCCTGGTTTCTTGCACGCTGGCTTTCATATGAGACCACCCAGCTCAATAAATGCAATAGCCTTCTAAGCTGGAAGGTGATGGTTTATCTTCTTTGCTATGTCATGCAAACTCTTTTTGAGGGTTGTATGTCATCAGCTTCTCCTGCATGACTTTGAATATCTTATGAATAGGAGATTTTGCATTCCTTAACTCAAATAGCTTCACAGATTGATCTTTTTGCAGTTTAAACTTTTATTTATCTTTGAAAGTGAAAGTGAAGTCGCTCAGTCATGTCCGACTCTTTGCGACCCCATGGACTGTAGCCTACCAGGCTTCTCCATCCATTGGATTTTCCAGGCAAGAGTACTGAAGTAGGTTGCCATTTTCTTATCCAGGGGATCTTCCTGACCCAGGGATTGAACCCAGGTCTCCCACATTGTACACAGACACTTTACCCTCTGAGCCACCCACCCCCAAAATTCATTAACTAGAAATCATCCACTTAAAAATCAGTTCACCCCATTCTGTCACTTCTTTAGAAGAATTTCTGTATAAAGTCAAGAACACATCTTCAAAATCTACCTTGATTCATTTTATATTTTTTGACCTATATTTTTAGAGTACCAATATTCAAAACACTATGTATTTGCTCATGTGGAGGAGTATATGCCAGTAATACTCATATTGGCAGATACTCACATGACAAATTCTGTGCCGCAAAGCATGAGTCCAGGTGCTTTTTATAATATCAACACATTTAGTTTTTGTTTATACAAGGTGGGTACTTTTTTAAATACCTGTTTTAATAGATGAGAAACCTGAGGCTCACAGAGATTAATAAATGACTTGCTCAGATCATGAGCCAGGAAATGGAGAAGTCAAGAATTGGACTTGTATTATCTGGCTCTAGACTCCAGGTCCTGGAAGGAAACTAGGATCCCCTTGCCCACAATGGGAAGAAAGGGCATGTAGTCATGTGAAAACTACTTCAGAGATACAGAATAGGGGGAAATTGTATGCCTAGGGTAATCGTGAAGTGTTCATAAAAGGAAAGACATTGAAACTGAGCCTAAGGATTAGTGGGCTTTTCTCAGGTGGATATTTAAATGACATTGTAGACGTGTGATTGCCATCAGCAAAGATTGCAAGATGGAAGAGTACATGGTGTGTTTGGAAGACAACATGTGTGGCAGTGTGTCAGGAGTGGAGTGGAGAGTCATGGAAAAGGACAGGAAGAAAGTTATTAGAAGGAAAGTTATAGCAATTTCTAGAGAAGTTTAAAGCCCAGATAAAAGTTTGAAACGTCTTCCATATGTGAAGGTCTGCGTTTTTATTATTATTATTTAGCTATTCTTTAAAGCAAAGGCGTAAAATGAAGGAAGATGAATTGAGCAGCTTTGTGTGAAATTAATTAGACAGAGAATTCTTGCATGACTGCTCGGTCTGTCCAGCTCTTCGCAGCCCCGTGGACTGTAACCTGCCGGGCTCCTCTGTGCCTAGGATTCTCCAGGCAAGAATACTAGAGAGGGCTGCCATGCCCTCTTCCAGGGAATCTTCCTGGCCCAGGGATTGACCATATCTCTTGCATCTCCTGAATTGGCAGGAAGATTTTTTTCTTTCTTTCTTTTTTTTTTTTTTAACCACTGAGCCACCTGGGAAGCGCCAGACAGAGAATGAAAAAGATTTAAAAGGAGAAATGGTTAGTATTCTAATGGACACAACAAAGAATTAAACAAAAACAGAGACTTGTGAAGCATCTTAACTCTGAAGTTGAAACTAAGACAGGCAGGAACTTTGCTACAGCAGAAAAGGTATGGTTATGAAGTCATCGGGACTTCTCTACACAAACAGGACTTTTTCCACCATCTGGAGCTCTGGAAGAATTCATTCTTTAGTTCCTCCTTGTCCTCTGAAGTTAAAGACTCTTACTTTTAACCTTTCCTCTGTACTTGGGTTAAAGGTTTGCCCAGGATAGATGTACAGGGGGCACAGGAAGTACCTCACATTCAGGTGTCCATGGCTGTCCTGGGGTGTGGAACAATGATGTATGTGCTACTCTGAGATGGGCATTAAGAATGGCCATACCTTACTCAGGGCACAGGAACCAGGAACGACTGAGCAGGGAAAGGTTTTAAGCCAGTTACAGATGTACTTACCCAAGTTCCGATAGTTTCTGAAGAAGCATAATAAAGCAAGGTTCTGATCCTGATTGGGGTTTTATCTTTCTGGTTGGACTACCTGTGCCTCATGAGAACACAGCCCTCAACTATCAAGAAAAAGAGAAGTAAGAACCCATGAGATGGGTGGACATCCAGACAGAATTCTGAAGTAAGCAATAGACTAGGCAAATCCCTGTTAGTTTTGTTAACTGGGCTTGAAATTGTAAGGTGTGTAACCATATGCATTTTTCCTAGGAAGCCAAGTTTTGAAAGATCGTGGAGATCCCAGGTTAGCTCTGAAAACAGCAGGGTCTGCGTAGCATTGCCTTCCATTGTCGTTGTTCAATCACTAAGTCGTGTCCTACTCTTTTGCGACCCCGTGGACTGCACCCTGTCAGGCCCCTCTGTCCTCCACTGTCTCTTGGAGTTTGCTCAAATTCGTGTCCATTGAGTCTTTCCACTAGGTGGGTCCCAATTAGTTGCATCAGAGAAAACAACGGGACAGCTAGTCTGGAAGTTGTAAAACTTCTTGTAGTAGTGCTCTGAGTAATGTTCATTCTTCATGAAACACGTTACAGTTCAAGTGATGTACTGCATTTATGACCACCTCCTTGCAGGGCCCCAAAGTAAATGGCCCCAGGGGGTTATCCCATCAAACGGGTGCTTTTGGGTAATCTTGGTGCCTCATTTCATTCAAAACAAAGTTTTAACAAGCTAGAACTTAAGCATCTTGAAATGATGCATAAATGGCAAGTATCTTAAAGAAAAAAAAAAACATTTTTTTAAATAAACTACATCCANTTCATTCAAAACAAAGTTTTAACAAGCTAGAACTTAAGCATCTTGAAATGATGCATAAATGGCAAGTATCCTAAAGAAAAAAAAAAACATTTTTTTAAATAAACTACATCCAGTCTTAAACCTAGTATTAAATCATTCACATATGAAAACATAAGCTAGTGATGGAAGAATGACCTCATGCTTCTTCATCTTCAGCCTCCATTATGGTCATCCCGTATGCTCACCCTCTCTTTCCACTTGGAATGTGACACTGGCTCAGCCAGTGTTGGAGGAACAGGATTGTTGGTCAGCCCAACAGGCTCAAGCCTTTAAACTTAGCCAAAGGGTATTGTCAACTGGGGATTCCCAAGTGGTGCTAGTGGTAAAGAACCTGCCTGCCAATGCAGAAGTAAGAGACATGGATTCAATTCCTACCTCAAGAAGATCCTCTGCAGAAAGGCATGGTAACCCACTCCAGTATTCTTATCTGGAGAATCCCATGGACAAAGGAACCTGGTGGGCTACAGTCTGTGGGGTCACCAAGAGTCAGACACTACTGAGCACACACAAATATGTGTCGGCTACCAATTAGTTTAGGTGCCCTGAAAGGGGTGCTAATCACTTCAAGGTTTTGGTTTGGGTCCATCTATGAAAATTCTTCAAGATGGGAATACCAGACCACCTGACCTGCCTCTTGAGAAACCTATGTGCAGGTCAGGAAGCAACAGTTAGAAATGGACATGGAACAACAGACTGGTTCCAAATAGGAAAAGGAGTACATCAAGGCTGTATATTGTCACCCTGCTTATTTAACTTATATGCAGAGTACATCATGAGAAACGCTGGACTGGAAGAAGCACAAGCTGGAATCAAGATTGTCGGGAGAAATATCAATAACCTCAAATATGCATATGACACTACCCTTATGGCAGAAAGTGAAGAGGAACTAAAAAGCCTCTTGATGAAAGTGAAAGTAGAAAGTGAAAAAGTTGGCTTAACGCTCAACATTGAGAAAATGAAGATCATGGCATCCGGCCCCATCACTTCGTGGGAAATAGATGGGGAAACAGTGGAAACAGTGTCAGACTTTATTTTTTTGGGCTCCAAAATCACTGCAGATGGTGACTGCAGCCATGAAATGAAAAGATGCTTACTCCTTGGAAGGAAAGTTATGACCAACCTAGATAGCATATTGAAAAGCAGAGACATCACTTTGCTAACAAAGGTCTGTCTAGTCAAGGCTATGGTTTTTCCAGTGGTCATGTATGTATGTGAGAGTTGGACTATGAAGAAAGCTGAGTGCCAAAGAATTGATGCTTTTGAACTGTGGTGTTGGAGAAGACTCTTGAGAGTCCCTTGGACTCAAGGAGATCCAACCAGTCTTTCTGAAGGAGATCAGCCCTGGGATATCTTTGGAGGGAATGATGCTGAAGTTGAAACTGCAGTACTTTGGCCACCTCATGCGAAGAGTTGACTCATTGGAAGACTCTGATGCTGGGAGGGATTGGGGGCATGAGGAGAAGGGGATGACAGAGGATGAGATGGCTGGATGGCATCACCGACTCAATGGACATGAGTTTGAGTGAACTCCGGGAATTGGTGATGGACAGGGAGGCCTGGCGTGCTGCGATTCATGGGGTCGCAAAGAGTCAGACATGACTGAGTGACTAAACTGAACTGAACTGATGCCATTTTCCTTTTTTTTTTTTTTTTCATTTTCAAAATTTTTGTTTTAACATTATCTTAAACATAAAGAAAAGTTATAAGAATGAAACAAAGAGTTTCTCTGTCCTCTTTACCTAGAATCAGCAGCAATCGTTAACATTTTCTGTACTTGCTTTATGATTATCTGGTTTTTTTTACAAGTTTTCCAGACCCATTTGATAGTAGGTTTCATATGTCATACCCCACTTCCCTTTATGTACTTCAGTGTGTATTTCCTAAAAATTAGAATATTCTCTTACATAAATGCAGTGCATTTATTAAGTGTGATACTTTATCTACTTTTACCTAATCTACATTCTATATCAAATTTGTCAGTTGACTTAATCATACTATTTACAGAACCAGATCCAAGCTAGGATCAGATATTGTTTTTATTGTATTAGAACTTTGACTAGAAGGGAGGCTCCAGGGAGATAATTTTCAGATGTTTGGGAAGGGGCCATCGAGAGTCAGATGTATAGCGTACCTTTGTATCCTTAGAAGAGTTATTCCTGTGAGACAGTCTGTCACTCATGGTTTCCAGGAAGACAACAACAATATATCATCACTTAGAAGAGTGAGAGAACAGTAACAATTCAAATATTATAAACAACAAAAACCTCACAAGCTTTCATAGAAACTTATGAGGCCACTCTTCCCAATGGCCTTTAAGCACAATTGACAAGAAAATGATATAATTTATTTTTGCCCACATTTTTAAATCCCTTTATATAAATGTATATAGTCACTCAGTGGTGTCCAACTCTCTGTGACCCCATGGACTGTAAGCCTGCCAGGATCCTCTGTCCTTAGAATTCTCTAGTCTATAATACTGGGGTGGGTTGCCATTCCCTTCTCCAGGGGATCTTCCCAATGAGGGGTCAACCTGGGTCTCCTGCATTGAAGATGGATTCTTTACTATCTGAACCACCAGGGAAGCCCCATATATATGTGTATGTAAGTATATATTTGTGTGTGTATATCTTATACATATATACATATACAATTAATTATATGGATGGAGACAAAAAGAGAGAGAGTGAATGAGTTAGTGGCAGGCAAGTTCAAAACCAGTAGGGCAGGCCAGCAGACTGGAAACTTTGCTGGAAGTTTATTGTAGTCTTGAGTCTGTCTGAAATCTGTAGAATACACCAGTAGGCTTGCCACTCAGCAGGAGCTTATGCTGGGGTCTTGAACGTCAACACACATTTTTAAGGTAATTCACTTAAAGCCAACTAACTACAGATGCTAGCCACATCTGTGAAATACCTTCATATCAACATCTGGATTCGTGTTTAATCAAATATCTGGCTTAACTGTGTTAACACAGAGAACTATCAGAGGTGGAGATCACCACTCATGTTTTACATGGGGGGAATCTGAGGCTTAGCACCACTGTTTTTATGGAGGACACTCAATGTGTATGACTGAGCCAGAATATGAACGCAGGGTGCCCTACACCCCAAACCTGTGCTACTTCCACTGCATTCCTCGTGTCTAACTTTAGCCTGAGGTGATTTGGGAAATGGTAAATTTTCAGCATTTCCCCAGTGGTCCAGTGGTCAAGAATCTGCATTGAGTTGTGGGAGATGCAGGTATGATCCCTGGGCCAGGAAGATCTCCTGGAGGAGGGCATGGCAACCCGCTCCAGTATTTTTACCTGGGGAATCCCATGGCTAGAGGAGCCTGGCGGGCTACAGTCCACAGGGTCGCAAGGAGCTGGACAGGACTGAAGCGACTTAGCACACGTGCAAATTTCCAGTTTCATATGATGGTATGAAAATATAATCTGAATGGCCAGCTAGGAAGAATGTTCGGAAATGACTCAAACCTTAAATAAAAGCCTCTACTAGATGGTTTTTAAAATTTCGTTGACCATTATGAATCCATATCAAGTTTTTTCAAATGTATTTTAGGGCTTTTCCCTTCTTATTGGAGCATGGCATTTTAATGCAGATATTCCTTCACATTCAATTAGTAGCTCTAATCAGAACAGACAGGTAAATTGTACCCCTCTTTTTTCCCCTGGAGCCTACATTATTTCTAGTTTTCAAAACATCATTTCAAACTAGTTCTACTATTTGGCAGATCTGCTAAGAGGTCACTGAGAAAAATATGAGACTTCAGAGAAAAGCCGTACAGTTGGAAAGCAATTGTAAAGGACTTTTATGTAAATATAACTTTTTAAAAACTGTAATTCTATATATTTCAATAAGCCATTTGTTTCCTTATACCCTTATTCCAAGGATGACTTCATGGCTCATTTTTTCTTTCTCTTTTTTACTTTACAGTAAAATTGGAATCAAACCCCATGGTTTTACTTGACAATTATCCTCAACATTAGAAAAAAGCTTCATCCTTTGTATGGCATTTTAAATAATAAATGATAATCATACAAGTAATCACTAAGCATCATTAGGTATCAGATTCTTTTCTAAGTGATTTATAAACATATCTAGTTATTCCTCTTAACAACTCAAAGTACACATTATAATTGTATCCATTTTAATAAAATGGAGCTAGCACAGGAAGATAAAATATTCCTAAAAGTAAGATCCTACCCAGATGATGTATAGGTGGATATTTTGTTTTCTGATTTTTGCTTGGTATCATCACATAAATGGATTTGTTTTATATTTAATTCATACTGTGCTTTAAAAATCTGAGTGTATATATTTCAACATATGAAGGAGCAAAGTCATTAAATGTCTTGCCCTTGATCACTAGCAAAATGGATGCCAAATTAGAAAGTTAATTTATACCTTTTAGGGGCCAAAGTTTGTCCATTAAACTATATCTTCTCACAATAAAACCCACTGTTAATGACAGCTTAACATATCAAATATTCTACTTTTTAACAAGTACTAATTTTCTATATTGCAGTCTATAATCACCATCACTGGGCAGTGGCCTGGTTCTTTGCTTCAGTAACATGATGTCATTCAATTTTAAGGCAGGTTATTTTTTCTCTAGGCATGTTTTTCACTTGGTAAGAAATGAATGGCAATTCCTCAGTCTGAAAAAACTGAAATCTAAACTAATCCTTTGGGAAACATGGAAAGGACTGTCCAGATTTTTTTTTTTTCCCCAGAGTTAGCTATCAGTTAGATTCTGTGGATATAAATCTTCTACAAAGTAGAGGAAAGTCCTATTGTATTCAAATCTAAAGATAGATGTGATGACTCAAATATAATTGTAAATATGATAGAAATACTGTGAGCTTTCTTATTGACTTGTGATGTCACTGTTCTTGGTAGGATTTAAGCATGGCTGGAAAGAGTGTAACTGAATTTATCTTTGCCTAGAAGACTTTAAAAATCTCTCCCAACTGACATAATTTTAAATGCTAATTTTCATTTTTAAGTAATATAGACACTCCCTTATTGCATTTACCATTGTGAACAAGTATAACTTGCATTTCCTAAATTATTTGCATTTCCTAAATTAACATGAGGATCAAATTGTATGAAATTCTTACTGTTTTCATAGAAGAATCTAGTCTGAGTTATCAAGTTATACATAATGAAGTGTTAAATAAAGTGCCACTGATAAAGCAGTCTGTTCTAGGGCATCATGTTGCATATTTACATGTGATACTCAGATGGGTACATTAAATCCTTAAACAAACAGACCTAGGATTTCCGATGGTGACAGGATCTCTGGTGGTGCCACAAGAGTGTTACTAAATTCCATTCAGACAGCATTCACTGTGGAATTTATTTGTGAATGTTGAACTCCCAGTTGCTTTATGAAACCTCGGACATCAGCAACATTCCAGAGAAACCAGAACGTAAGACTAAGAGAGAAGCTGCCCTGAGATAAGGCATCAGTTGCTTTCAGAAAATTCATGAGAGGAGAGAAGCTCAATAAGTGAATCCACCTCGGCCACAGCTTGTGGGTAAACAGCCAGCGAGAGAGAGGACTCCGTGGTCCAGATCTGTTGAATGGGCGTTACTACCACCAGCATCTAAACCTGTGTACTTCTCTCGGGCCTGCATTCCGGTGTGAGGACAGGAAGCCCTGATGATTTGCAAAGCACTGTAACTTCAAAGAGTCAGTCTCACAAGACTGAATGTCCCGGAACACCTGTGATAAGACTCTGCTCTTAAAGTGGGTCAGAATGTCGTTAGTTCAGTTCAGTTGCTTAGTTGTGTCCGACTCTTTGCAACACCATGGACTGCAGCATGCCAGGCCTCCCTATCCATCACCAACTCCCAGAGTTTACTCAAACTCATGTCCATTGAGTCAGTGATGCAAACCAACCATCTCATCCTCTGTCATCCCCTTCTTTTCCCACCTTCAATCTTTCCTAGTTTCAGGGTCTTTTCAAATGTAACCAGGGTCTTTTCAGCTCTTCACATCAGGGGGCCAAAATATTGGAGTTTCATCTTCAACATCAGTTCTTCCAGTGAACACCCAGGACTGATCTGCTTTAGGATTGACCGGTGGGATCTCCTTGCAGTCCAAGGGACTCTCAAGAGTCTTCTCCAACACCACAGTTCAAAAGCATCAATTCTTTGGTGCTCAGCTTTCTTCACAGTCCAACTATCACATCCATACATGACTACTGGAAAAACCATAGCCTTGATTAGATGAACCTTTGTTTAAAAAAAAGGTTTTTCTTTTTAAAAAAATATGCTGTCTAGGTAGGTCACAACTTTCCTTCCAAGGAGTAAGCATCTTTTAATATCATGGCTGCAGTCACAATCAGCAGTGATTTCAGAGCCCCCCAAAAAATAAAGTCTGCCACTGTTTCCACTGTTTCTCCATCTATTTGCCATGAGGTGATGGGACCGGATGCTATGATCTTCATTTTCTCAATGTTGAGCTTTAAGCCAACTTTTTCACTCTCCTCTTTCACTTTCATCTAGAGGCTCTTTAGTTCTTCTTCACTTTCTGCCATAAGGGTGGTGTCATCTGCATATCTGAGGTTATTGATATTTCTCCTGGCAATCTTGATTCCAGCTTGTGCTTCATCCAGTCCAGCATTTCTCATGGTGTACTCTACATATGTTAAATAAACAGGGTGACAATATAGAGCCTTGATGTACCCCTTTCGCAGTTTGTAACCAGTCTGTTGTTCCATGTCCAGT
>SJYX01019878.1:47060-64942 GCA_006410675.1 Oreotragus oreotragus | reverse complement strand
CTGCTGCTGCTAAGTCACTTCAGTCATGTCCGACGCTGTGCGACCTCATAGACGGCAGCCCACCAGGCTCCCCCATCCCTGGGATTCTCCAGGCAAGAATACTGGAGTGGGTTGCCATTTCCTTCTCCAATGCATGAAAGAGAAAAGTGAAAGTGAAGTCGCTCAGTCTGTCCGACTGTTAGCGAGCCCATGGACTGCAGCCCACCAGGCTCCTCCGTCCATGGGATTTTCCAGGCAAGAGTACTGGGGTGGGGTGCCATTGCCTTCCCCAGAAGAGATCTCTAGTCATTCCCAATCTATTGTTTTTCTTTATTTCTTTGCACTGATTACTATGATAGGCTTTCTTATCTCTCCTTGCTATTCTTTGGAACTCTGCATTCAAATGGGTATATTTTTCCTTTTCTTCTTTGCTTTACACTTCTCTTCTTTCACAGCTATTTGTAAGGCCTCCTCAGATAGCCATTTTGCTTTTTTGCATATCTTTTTCTTGGGGATGGTCTTGATCCCTGTCTCCTGTACAATGTCATGACCCTCCATCCATAGTTCATCAGACCCTCTCTCAGAAATAGTCCCTTAAATCTATTTCCTACTTCCACTGTATAATCACAAGGGATTTGATTTAGATCATACCTGAATGGTCTAGTGGTTTTCCCTACTTTCTTCAATTTAAGTATGAATTTGATGATAAGAAGGTCATGATATGAGCCACAGTCAGCTCCTGGTCTTGTTTTGCTGACAATGTTGAGCTTCTCCATCTTTGGCTGCAAAGAGTATAATCAGTCTGATTTCATTATTGACAATCTGCTCATATCCATATGTAGTCTTCTCTTGTCTTGTTGTAAGAGGGTGTTTGTTATGACCAGTGTGTTCTCTTGGCAAAACTCTGTTAGCCTTTGCCCTAATTCATTCTGTATTCCAAGGCCAATTTGCTGATTACTCCAGGTGTTTCTTGACTTCCAACTTTTGCATTCCAGTCCCCTATAATGAAAAGGACATCTTTTGGGGGTGTTAATTGCAAAAGGTCTTGTAGGTCTTCATAGAACCATTCAGTTTCAGCTTCTTTAGCATTACTGGTTGAGGCATAGACTTGGATTACCATGGTATTGAACGGTTTGCCTTGGAAATGAACAGAGGACATTCTGTTGTTTTGGCGATTGCATCCAAGTACTCCATTTTTGACTCTTTTGTTGACCATGATGGCTACTCCATTTCTCCTAAGGGATTCTTGCCTGAAGTAGTAGTTATAATGGTTATCTGAGTTAAATTCACCCATTCCACCCCATTTTAGTTCACTGATTCCTAACACGCCGACGTTCACTCTTGCCATCTCCTGTGAGATCACTTCCAATTTGCCTTGATTAATGGACCTGACATTCCAGGTTCCTATGCAATATTGCTCTTTGCAACATCAGACCTTGCTTCCATAACCAGTTACATGCACAGCTGTGTGTTGTTTTTGCTTTGGCTTCATCTCCATTCTTTCTGGAGTTATTTCTCCACTCTTCTCCAGTAGTATATTGGGCACCTACTGACCTGGGGAGTTCATCTTTCAGTGTCCTGTCTTTTTGCCTTTTCTTACTATACTTGGGGTTCTCAAGGCTAGAATACTGAAGTGGTTTGCCCTCCCCTTCTCCAGTGGACCACATTCTGTCAGAACTCTCCACCATGACTCATCCATCTTGGGTGTCCCTATACAGCATGGCCCATAGCTTCATTGAGTGTCTTAGAGGCTAAGAAATCTCTGAAGTTAGTGTGAAAAGATGTAATTCAGTCACCATTCTAACTCAGAGCAGGATAGGGTTTGAAGCAAGATGGAAGAGAGGAAAGATTTAGCTGATGATACAAAGCAGTTTCAAGAACAGAATTAGTTCTCATAGGCAGTTCAGCCTGTTTTACCAGTTCCCAAGTGTGAATAATTTATCTTTAAGTTGCCATCTGACCCACTCTGAATAGCATATGCCATCTTTGTGTGTATGATCATACATACATTCACTCTTTAGGACAGTTAACATATTCATTATCCACTGAGTTTGTCATCATCTTCTCTGAGTTTATGGAGCTTGGAGTTTTTTCAGGTCTGGTCCAGCCCACATTTAGTATCAGTGGTTGTGAGGGCCCCCTGCTCAATCTTGCTCTTACAAGTGTCTGAGGTGTCTTAAAAATATGATGTCCACATCAGATGATATTGCTGATATGCTGCTAAACTCTGTAGCAAATACAACCATCGTTTTTGCTGGATAGTCAGGTTGTGAGATGTTAGTTCCAGATGCAGATGGGAAGGTTAACTGTCCAAGGCTTTGAGGTCAAGAAAGGGAGAGTCTAGCTATAATCAGGGTTGGAGGTGGATACATACTGGCCGAGCTACTGTGTGGTTTTCTAGAACTTCAGATAATGTCTCTTTCAATGTTCTTTTTTGAACTTCACTCACCAGTCTTCCTTTTTGTAAACAATTGTAAACAATTCCTCTGGGATCTTTGGGGCCAATTTATATCCTTTCCTACCCCATCTACCTCAAATGGTTTCCTTTTAATCTGAGAAAAAAAGCCATTTTTTTTTCTTTCAATGAGTCTGTCTCTCATTCCCCTCTCCCCATTCCTTTTCTCTCTCATCTTCTTCTCTCTCTCCTCCCTTTTTTCTTCTCCTTCTCTCTCTTTCCCTCTATCTCTTCCTTCTCTCTCACAAAACATCTGTTTTCTTGTAGACCGTATATGACCTGTAAACCCAGATTCCAAAGTATTAGCAAGCAAAATTATCATTCCTTCTGATATAGGGCTGGGAGAAATTCATCCCCAAACCTTTCCAGGATGTTAAGAAAAATATTTCTTCTCCCAGTACCTTCCTTCCTATATGACATAGAAAAAGAAAATTGAGTTAAGAGTCTGAATATATATATATATCCTACCACAATCATGTATTTTGGGTAAAATTAATCTCAGCAAGGTCTCATTTTATTCTGATTGTCATGTATTTGTCTTTTTTCTTCAAATTTTAAACTTTTTATTTTGTATTGGGGTATATAGTTCAGTTGGTAAAGAATCCGCCTGCAATGCAGGAGACCTCGGTTCCATTCCTGGGTTAGGAAGATCTGCTGGAGAAGGAATAGACTACCCACTCCAGTATTCGTGGGCTTCCCTTGTGGCCCAGGTGGTAAAGAATCTACCTGCAATGTGGGAGACCTGGGTTCAATCCCTGGGTTGGGAAGATCCTCTGGAAAAGGGAAAGGCTACCCACTCCAGTATTCTGTCCTGGAGAATTCCGTGGACTGTATATCTATGGGTTCCCAAAAAGCTGGACATGACTGAGCAACTTTCAGTTTCGCTTTCATAGCCAATTAACAATGTTGTGGTAATTTCACATGAACAGTAAAGGAATTCAACCATCATATACATGAATCCATTCTCCCCCAAACCCCACTTCCATCCAGGCTGCCACATAACATTGAGTAGAGTTCCATGTGCTATACAAGTCCTTGCTGGTTTTATATTTTGAAGATAGCAGTGTGTACATGGATTGTCACATAATTATAATGCCCATCAGTGGGCATTATAAAGGAGAAATTGTGTGTATTCCCATTGGCAGAGTCTATTAAATATCAGAATCCTGGTACCAAGACTAGGGGGACCAGGAAACAACACTCACAGGCTATTACCTGAACAGAACCTTTTCTCATCAGGTCATGCTGTGCTTTGCACATGCATACAGACAAATTCTAAAAAAGCACAAGCATTTTAAATAATAAAATGAAAACAAAACCCATACATATATACCCAAAAGACAAATAAAGGTGATCCGGGGCCAATCCTCCTGCGATTTTCTTTAAATTTCTTAACTTATGAAATATTCCCTGTCTTGTTTGAAAACTTAAAGCCATGCATGCCTAAACTTCCAGGCTTCAGAAGAAAACAGTAATTCCTCTTGGATATGACTTATACACATGGTATAAGCTTTGGTGTGGTTGGCGAGTCAGTGAACATACAGATGAGAGGAGGAAAAGTAAATACCCCAATGACTGTGAAAGATGTTCTGTGGTATAGTTCACAGCTTCCATCACGCTATGGAATTCAGATTTATTTCTAAACCTCTCTGAGAGAGTTCTCTGGTGGGATAGTTGTTAGGCTCAACAGACTGGGAAGAAATTCCTAGAAGATATTTTTAATGAAGCATGCATAAGAAGCCCAAGTTGAACAGAATATTAAAGAAAGAGTCCTGAGATGTGTGTGTTCATTTTCAATGATTTTTAGGCCCACACAGTTTTCTATAACGGTCTTTTAATATGTTTATATGAAAATAAGATGTCTGATTTATCTTCAGATATACTTATCCTAGTACCTGTGTATTTCTTGTTCAGTTCTCACCCTTGGCAAAAAACAAGAGCAGAGTCATAGAGGTAGTTCTCTCTTAGGATGGAAGTGAGATATTTTTCTCTTACAACCCTTAGTTAGAAATATATTTTTCAGGAACATTTTTATTCCAGTGAGCATAGCAGCCTTACTCAGTATTTTTATGGCCTTTGTATTTGTGAACTGCTTTAAAATGAGCTTGATTAGACACATACTTCATCATCTAAGGAAAAAATCAATACAAGGCATCATTCCCACTTGACAGATAACATAGATGCATCACCATAAGAGTATATTTCTTAGGACGGAGATTAAGTTTCCTATTCAAGTTGGTCTTCCAAGTCAATGGAAGATGAGGGAATAAAATCTAGTATTCTTTAACTTCTAGTGTATTGCCTTGATTGCTTAGCTATGTGTCTGTTTTCATGCATTAATCAATAACACCATAATATTCAGGAATGACAATTGCACGTCAATAATTCATCCTCCAATGTAAGTACATAAAAGGATTAATATTACATAGAATATAGAGAAGGACATATTAGAACCACCATGATAGCAGACCAATAAATTAAACCCAACAGGAAAAATCAACATTTGTTGGCTAAACCTAATAGAATCTTGCAGTTTATTGATATTGTTCCTCCAGTGGGCAGAAATAGCTCTAGGATAAGTTAGAAAGACAATAAATAAGCATGTGGATCAGAAAGAGTTGGTGAAACACATGTGGAGATCAAGGTAGCTCAAAATAAAGCTGTAAGTAAAAATTTCAATAGATCCATCATTGCTAAAATATTATCTTACCTTTAGAATTATTTTCTGTTACTGAATTGTAAAGAAACTAAGATTTTTTTCTAAATCCTGAGTCAAAGACTTCTGGTAGTCGTAATTTTCGTGAGTCTCTGGGAGGTCATTTCACTAGTGATCTCTTGTAAATCACAGAATCCTTTCTTCTTTAATGACCACTCTCCTGCAGATTAGAATGGTCTTCTGTGTTGATAAATTCTTTTAAAAGGCCAGTGGGCATACAAATGTATATAATGACAGATAGACAAAATAATAAATTTTTAAAAGTCTCTTTAAAAGATTGAATTATATATTAAATGTGTATAGAGTCTAATGAGACTAAGACAGGCTCTTTACTATTTTAATGTTAAAGATCAAAATGAATCTTACTTCCAAATTCCAAAAAACTATATAAAATTGTGACAAAGATATTTTCATAAAAACGCTGATTACAGAATTTCTTTTGGAGCAAATAAATAAATAGAAAAATAAAATGAAAACAACCTAAAGATCCAACAGGGGAAGTTGATTACACAAAAGACAGTGCTTTTGTATGAGGGAATAACATGGAGTCCCTATAAACTATGTCTATGAATTACTTTAATGACTGAATAGATTAGGTCGGCCCTCGTAATCAATTAAGTGTTTAAAAAAGGTAGAATAAAAATTATACACAGTAGAGTATCTTGTGCTTTTCCCTTTTCTATGTAAGTATCTAAAAATTCTGGAAAGATACATACCCAAATACCAAAACTTTTTAAATAGTTTATGTAAAATGTTTATTTTTATACTTTGCTGTATGTTCCAAATTTTCTACAATAAAATTTCACGTTGCCTTAATTAAACTGAATGAATTACGATTTTTACTCTATTAGTTTCATTTTAATGAACTGTTTTAGTTTCTTAAGTGTATTGTGTTCTTTGATGCTTATTCTTCCTTCTGCCTGGAATGTTCTTGTCCTATTCGTGTGGCTGGCTGCTTTATATCATTTTATGTTTATGCACAAACATCATTTCCTCAGTGAAACTTTCCAAAAGTACCCCAGGGAATGTACAGCCCCTTCCCCCATATTTCATCATTCTTATCGCTTTATTGTGCTTCCTTTTCTTCATGATACTACCTGAAATTACATTATTAACCTATTATTTAGTCTATTTATTTGTTAATTTCATCCTATTACATTCCTAAAGAAATCTGCATGAGAAAAACTGCTAACTTTAAGTTTCCACGTCCTAGAACTCTATCTTGCATAAAGGAGGCAACAGATTCCTATCTGTAACACCTGTACAGATGTCACTTTAAATCTAGAAATAGCTAAGTAATCTCGAGTGCCTCTAAAACAAGACCAGAACAATTCATTAGGTTCCCTGGGCTGTATATAAACCTATTTTCACAACTATTTTGACATAAAATTGAGAGGAAGAAATATTTTCCAGGACAAATAACGGAGTGTAGTAAATGACAAACTGTAGAACAGTTAGGTTCTAAATGAATCTATGTATTAGACTTGGTGTTACTATTGGTTGTTTGTAAAGAGGTTGTTTGAGTGGCAGCCTTCAGGGAACTTTATCTTCTAGCCAAAAGTAAAATTGTCCTTCAGGAAAAGAGCAAATTTCCTGGAACCTTTATAAATAAGTTACAAGGTGGATATGTTGCAAGTGAGCCCTCTCATGGGATTTAAAGTGCTGCTGAAAGTCATCCATTGCTACAAACTCTATGATTTTTCTTCATTGAGTATCATGATGATATATTCTTGGTACTAGATGTGAAATAAATACATGTGTCTCTATTTCATCTAGGCAGATAAAACAAGGGACATGAAAGTAGTCTCTTTATTCTGAAAAACTGGATCTAGTATATTAAGAAAGTGTTGAGAAAATAGGGAAACATTTCTGCATATTTTAGTTTTTTTTAATCCCATTTTATTGTCATATTCCAATAGTACAGTGGAAACCATACCTAAATACAAATGTTCCTTATTATATTCTGCCAAATTTTAGAAATAGCGATTGTATTGTTATTATTAATGTTAATGATCCCTAAAATTTACTAAGCAGCTACTATGTACTAGGTAGTATAGTAAACATTTTAATATATATTTATGGATAATTTACTTTTTACAGTTGCGCTCTTAGGTTGGCCTTTTATGAGCCTGGTTTAAGAAATGAGGAAAATGAGATCTGAGATCAGAGGGGATGTTAAGTTCTCCAGGCTACATGGTTAAAGTGGTGAAAATGCCATTTGGCTCCAAGTTGGACTGCTTCCAAACCCTGGAATTTTTAATTCCTACCATCTTAATCAATTCTGTTGTTTGAATTTGAGAAGAAATTTTCTTCATTTAACATTTATTTAATTTCCAGGAGGAACTACTAAAAACATGGTTACAAAAATATAACGCAAGTAAGAGGAATCGTTTAACTTACTGCTGAGAATAGCTAGGAATATATTTACCTCTTGACTGAGTGAAGGAAATGAGAATGTTCCTTTGCTCACCTACTACAAAACACATTATCTTAAATTCTAAAGTATGCATCAGTCTTTGCTTTTAATTTCCATAAAGCCAAGGGCCATGCCTTGCATTTCTTTTGTAACGTCTCATTGTATTTAGTATAGTGCCCTGCAGAGTTAAGTGGTCAAAAAACGCTTGTTTACAGAATTTCTCATTGGGCATCTGTCAATATCCTACAGTGTACTTTTAAGATTTAATGAAACTGTACTCTCAAAGAAAGAAATGTGCATCTGTGCCCCATGAAAATCAATATATGTACTATAATGACTTGAAAACATCTATTTATTTTTTTCTGCTTTACTTTTCCCACCGCCTGTTTAGAGAGGAAAATAATAACTACGTATTCTTTTTTTTTTTTTAAGCAAGTTGAAACATGAGGAAGTTAGGTTTGATAGTTGTTCTGAAAATACTTACTTGTTACTTACTTTTAATGTTAACACATAGCTTATAGAACTTTTATTTTTAAATGCCAGGTTCTTTTGTTTAATTATTTTGAATACAGGGAATGTGGCACCATTTATTTAAGTTACTCTAAATTAACACCCAATCTACATCTTGAGGACTTCTCCGATAGCTCAGTGGTAAAGACCTGCCTGCAGTGCAGGAGACCCAGGAGGCGCAGGTTCAATCCCTGAGTCAGGAAGATTCCCTGGAGAAGGAAATGGCAACCCATTCCAGTATTCTTGCCTGGAAAATCCCATGAACAGAGGAGCCTAATGGGCTACAATCCATAGTCACAAAGAGTCAGAAATGATTGAGCACAGCATAGCAGCAGCTACATCTTGACTTGACCATATTCCTGACAGACTCTTGATGAAACTGAAAGAGGAGGGTGAAAAAATTGGCTTAAAACTCAACATTCAGGAAACAAAGATCATGGCATCTGGTCCCATCACTTCATGGCAAATAAACAGGGAAACAATAGAAACAGTGACAGACTTTATTTTGGGGGGCTCCAAAATCACTGCAGATGATGACTGCAGCCATGAAATTAACACAGGTTCAATCCCTGACTTGTAAAGATCTCTTGGAGAAGGAAATGGTAACCCACTCCAGTATTCTTGCCTGGGAAATTCCATAGGCAGAGGAGCCTGGCGGGCTACAGTCCATGGGGTAGCAAAGAGTCCGACACCTCTCCTCCTCCCTCCCTCCCTCATCACTTCTCACCGGAAGTCTTTCTTTACCATAAGGGCTTAGTGGGACTAAGGGTAATTCCAACATGGCTTCTGTGGTGGGAGAGGTGATGAGGAGAGGGAGGGGGGGAATAAATCTGATTCTGAAAATAGATTGAAATTTAAAATGCAACTGGAAATAAGACCTTAAACAAATTCACTCAATGATTGATGATTAAACATAGTAATTAAGTCAACCTAGTTTCTTTACATATGACTTTCCCCCTGAGAATAATCAGCAGAATTCTAAGAGAAGTATTTCTCAAAGTTATGTTATATTTGATTATCCATAATTCTGTGCAGTGTACAGAGGAAGAAAAAGAAAGCCTGGTAAGATGGCCAGGTTCATGTCTTGCCTGATAATAGAGGTGAATTTTGTGGCTGTTTTGATTATAATTTTTGATCTAGAATCAAAAGTTCTTTCCTGTAGAACTTACCAGAAAGAACTTGGCTGACAGTGTCTATAGTGATGAAAGGTTTTTGTAGGCATACTTTTTATGGAAACAGAAGTTAGTGCTCTCACTGGTAAAGCATTGCCTTTGTGACAGTTAATGAAGTCCTTCTCTCCAAGGCAGAAGTGGGATAAAGAGAACATGGTGGATTGGGCTCTACCCCTCAAACATAAAGGGGTGGCTGATGAGTTGCTTACACAGGTGAGCAGGAGTAGTGAGAATTCCTACTGTGAGCTGGTCCACCCGCTTCCAGTGACTCAGAGGGGATTGCCCTTAGGCAGAGTGTCATGTGGAGTTGGTCACTTCTTACCTTAGACCTCAGTTTCCTCTTTCTTGAAGATTTCTACAAAAGCAAGCTATTTCCACACCCTCATGAGTGCTCCAGGAGATGCAGAGGGAGTGAGCCAGGGACCCTTTGTTTTGATACCTCCTACCAACGTACCTTCATACAACTCTCATTAGTTACCCTGCCTTTGAACTCCTGTCTGGAGGCAAGCATACTGAACCCATTCCATATACCTGACCCAGTTGATCATTTTCTCTTATTAAATTATCAGGTTGGCATTTGTGATAAAAAGCAGGAAAGTGGGGGAAGAACTAGAGATAGGAGTAACTTACTCTTTGATTGCCTGGAATGACTACTTTCCTTAAATATGCATTGTTTATTTGAAAATATTTAATGAAATCTCCTATCTCTAAGTAATATTTGATCATGGGTGGTACCCTTGCAAATTTTTTATTGATAGATAGTGTACATACAGAAAAGTGCATGTAACCTAAATGTAAAGCTCACTGAACCTTCAGAACTTTAAACATGCTGTAGCCAATAACCAGATCAATAAAGAGGACTTGGGATTTCCTTAGCAGTCCAGTGGGTAGGACTCTGTGTGTCTACTGCAGGGGGCATGGTTTCAATCCCCGGTCTAGGAACTAGGTCCCACAAGCCACATAGCACAAATAAGTAAATAAATCTTTACCCACAACCCCAGAAGCCCCCTCCCCCAAATACTCCTTCCAGACACAGCTTCTCCCCCTTCAGGTAACCAATAGCCTGACCCTTAATAGCAGAGATTTCTTCTGCCNGTCCCACAAGCCACATAGCACAAATAAGTAAATAAATCTTTACCCACAACCCCAGAAGCCCCCTCCCCCAAATACTCCTTCCAGACACAGCTTCTCCCCCTTCAGGTAACCAATAGCCTGACCCTTAATAGCAGAGATTTCTTCTGCCTGCCTCTGTTCTTTATATAAATAGAAACATATAGCCTGTGCTCTTCTTTCCTGACTTCTCTCAGTCAGCATTATGTTTGTGAGAGCCTTCCTTATTACTCTGTGTAGCAATACATTTTTTCTTCTCATTGCTGCACAGCGGTATACATACACTAGAATGTGTTTATCTGCTTTCCTGTTGATGGACCTTTCAGTAGTTTCCAGTTCAGTGCTGTTGCAAACACCCAAATTCCTGTCCTTTCATCAACACAAGTAGGCATTGTTTTGGGATATGTACCCAGGAATTACTGGGTCATAGGGTAAGCAGGTGTTCAGCTTTAGTAGGCATCAACTGTTATCAAACCATTTCTTTGTGGTTGTACCAGTTTGCACTTCCACTAGCAGTGACGAGACTACTGGTTGTTCTACAGCCTCTCCTAAAATGTACTCAGATCAGTCCCCTACTTACTAAAAGATACGGTAATTCTAGTGGCTCAAAATCCAGATTCTGGAACTAGACTTTCTGGGTTCAAATTCCAGCTTTATCCTTTAATATGTGTGTGACCTTAGACACCTTACTTAATTTTTCCGTGCCTCGGTTTTTTTTCTTCTCTAAAATGAGGACAATAACTAGATCATCTACCTCATAGAGTTAAGGATTAAATGAGTTAATGCGTGTACACTAAGAACACTAAGGATAGTGCCTGGCACATAGACAGTACTCCATAAATCTTAGATATTATTTTCATTCAAATGCATCGAAAAAAAATCAGTTGCCACCAGTGCAGTAAGAGAGTTGTGTATCTTACTGTAAAAGAAATAGGAAGTTTCCCACATACCCTGGGAGGCAATCAGATAAGTGCCACAAGGGGTCTCTGTATGCAGGAGCAAGATAGCACACGTCTCAATCTCGGGCTATGCCAGTTACAGCTAATCCTTGGGAACTTGTATGTGCAAATTAAACTAGAATCAGTGCTCCAAAATATTCATAGGAGAGTATGAACCATGTATACAATCACTATAAATGACAGTCTGGGCTTTATTTATTTGGCTAATGAAGCCACTGACATCTCTCCTCTTTAAGTTAGCAGATAAGAGTTTTAGTGAATTCTTTACAAACTCTACAAACTTTTACAGTCTAGCCCTTGGCAAATACCACTTTAGGAAGTAACATAGATGTGGATTTCAGTAAATAACTATAGATTCAGTAAATATTCCACGGAGGAAAGAGAAATGGTAAAGAATGATGATAGAGTATGTAGGAAGTTGAAAGACATGCAAAGCTGACACTTCACATTCCATGAGTGAGTCATTGACTAGAATTGGCTTTTAATGTTAAATGTCAGCAAATCAGCAAATACATGTTTTGTCTCCATCTTCTAGCTTTTGTTGTTGTTGAGTTGCCCCGTCGTGTCTCTTTGCAACCCAGTGGACTGTAGCCCATCAGGCTCCTCTATCCATGGGATTCTCCAGGCAAGAATACTGGAGTGGGTTGCCATGCCCTCCTCCAAGGGATCTTCTGCATCGAGGGGTGGAACCCACATCTCCTGCATTAGCAGGTGGATTCTTTACCACTGAGCCACCAGGGAAGCCCATCTTCTATTAGAGCTTGCACTGTGTTTAGCCGCTCAGTTGTGTCCAACTCTTTGCGACCCTATGGACTGTAGCCCACCAGGCTCCTCTGTCCATGGAATTCTCCAGGCAAGAATACTGGAGTGGGTTACCACACTCTCCTCCAGGGGATCTTCTCAGTCCAGGGATTGAACCCAGGTCTCTGGCATCACAGGCAGATTCTTTACCATCTGAGCCACCAGTGAAGCTTAGTGGGTGGCAACTCTGGCTGCCTATTAGCGTCCCCTGGAGGGACTTCCCTGGTGGTCCAATGGTTGGGACTCTACGCTTCCACTGCAGATGGGGGTGGGGGAGTGACCAGGGTTTGCTCCCTGATCTGGGAACTAGTATCCTGCACATTACTCAGTGTGCTCAAAGAAAATAGAATTACCTGGGGAACTTTAAAAAATTCACATTCCCCCCACCAAACAAACAAACAAAAAAACATGCTCAGCTTCTCACCCAGAAATGTCCATTGAGTTTGTTTGTCAGCAGGGCCCAGATTTTTTTTTTTCCTCAAGGTCTCCAAGTGATTCGAATGGGCAGCCAGAGATGGGCAATGTTTCCTTCTGACCGTCACTGCAACAAAACTGGCCGTGCTTTCTGAATGGCTGTCTCTTGCAGTGGGGTCACAGGGAGGGTCCTGCGTAGTTTCTGTGGAGTCTGTCTGGTTTAGTCAAGAAAAGCTCAGAACAGTGGCTCAACTGGTTTTTATCTTGTACATTTTCTCTCCTACCTATAACCTCAGAATATTCCAATCTATTTTAAGCCTTCCTGTGGTTTCTAAAGCACAATACTTTCTGAACTGATGACTTACCATTTCAAATCTCATGGGCTATGATTCAATCTAGAGCAGAACTAAACAGAACTTAAGTATCCCAATTAGTAATTGGATTGAAAAAAGACCCAGGAAAGTGCCTTCATAAAAGAGGGAAATTGTGTTTCATGTGGTTGTTGTTGCTATCACCTGTGGTTTCAACTGCAGGAAAACTAGGAAAAAGCCATGGAACAATCATGGTATTGGGTTGGCCAAAAAGTTCATTCTGGTTTTTCCATGAAATGTCACAAGAAACCCAAATGAACTTTTTGGCCAATGCAATATTTGAACGTGGGCACATGGGAATTTGAGTTTCTGGCTCAGCCACTTGTTAGCTATGAGTCCTTGCCTTCTCTGAGCAGCTGTTTCATGAAAGATGGAAGCATTAGCAGATCTCAGAAGGAAATTTTGTAGATTAGAGGAGCTAATGTTAGTGGTGCTTGGCAAGGAGTGAGTCCCAAGTAAATGGCAGTCACCCTCGTGTGTTATTCAGCCAAGGCTATGATGCTGCTGCATAGCAAACACCCCACCCCTAAATCTTAGCGGTTGACTATGATACCATTGATGTTCTCACTCATGTGTCTGTGGGTCACTTATGGCAACTCTGCTTAAGGCTGTGAATCAGACTGAGGTCTGTTCATATGTGTCTCATTTTGCAGTCGGCAGCTTCCTGGGGTATGCACTTCTCATGGCAGATGACAGAAATACAAGAAGAACTTGGCAGAAATTTGCAATGCCCTTTAATATCTCAGCGCAGAACTCATTAATGATCACTTGTGCCCATTTTCCCTTAGCCCGAGCAAGTCATATGGCGAATTTCAAGGTCAAAGGATGGAGAAGTATAATGTACCTAGTGAAACTATGGCACAATACAGAGAATAGAAGGAAAAATTATGAACAAATAATACATTCTTCCACACTTCCCTTCTGCAGGGTGTCAACAGAGGAGAAAAGACGGGTGGGTAAGGAGGGAAGAAATAAATAGTTGGATCCTGTAAGAACTCTACCTTATGCCTCATTTGTAAGGGCTTGTTTGGCCTCCTTTGTAGAACTGGTGCAGCACTCATTGCAGGCAGAGAAAAGCAGTTCTGTGGGCGTGGCAGCTTTCAGGATCCTCCCCCACTCCAGGTGTTTGTGATGAGGGACACACTACTCAGAGACAGTCTAGAATTCACCAGAAGCCTTCTTAAATTCTGCTTGCAGGAACACATCTAATTTTATTTTGGAAGATAAGAGCAAGAGATGTGAAATTCAGCAAAACAGACTATACTATACACCAGTTGTCACAATAACCAGATTTTTGTCTAAATTCAACCCCTTCTCTTTACCCTTTCAACAACTTTGTAATGTATGGGTGTTGTCTCCTATGATTTGCTCCAAATGACATCATCTCTTCTCCAGTATATAATAAAGTGAAGTGGCTCTGTCGCGTCTGACTCTTTACCATTCCGTGGAGACTACCAGGCTCTTCAGTCTATGGGATTCTCCAGGCAAGAGTACTGGAGTGGGTTGCCATTTCCTTCTCCAGGGGATCTTCCTGGTCCAGGGACCAAAACTGGGTCTCCCGCATTGCAGGCAGATACTTTAACCTCTGAGCCACCAGGGAAGACCCCAGTATATAATGGTGGTAGGCTAAGAGTCCTTCATTTGAATTCTAATATTTCACTTGTATATCAAATCTAGGTGAATAGGCAGCCCCACCTCTATTTAACCAGAGAGTTCTGGCCAAATATGTAGTGTGGTTGTAGACAGTTACCAGATACACCCTCATATATTCACTAATTTCAGGAGGAGTTTAGTGAATTAATCAAAGGTGTTTAACTGTCCTAACTGAGGATCACTCAGAATGTATCACAAGATATCAAACTGTATGAAAGTCATCTCCCTAAAGATCTTTGTTGAAGGATATTTAGCAACAGCTGTGCTAGCAGAGGATGGCAGGCAGAGCTGGGCTCTGTTACAGTCTCAGGAGAGTTACACAACCACCCTTCTCCGGGTGTGGTCCCTGAACACCAACATCAGAATCACTATGGCTGTTTGTTAAAAATGCAGAGTCACAGGCAACCCCCCAGACTTAATGAATTGCAATTTCTGGGTGCAGGACCTAAGAATCTCCACTTCTATATACATCAAGGCTTTTGTATAACCTCAAATAGAGACAAAGTTCCCATACATCTTTGATTCCCAGTATCAGTTATGGAAAATGTGAAGTTTTTCTAATGCCAAATTAATCATTCTCACTGTTAAGCAAAAAGGATCTCTTTCATTATTACTATTACTGAAGATTTTTTAAAAGACTAAATTTGTTGAAACTTAGTACTGGAATAAGATTTCTTTTGCCCCCTTCACTTTTTTTTAACATAATTTGAACATTTGAAACTATTTTTCATTAAGAATATTTCAGTAATAACCATTTTCATCCCATTTTCTCAAATATCAGTGGCCTACAAAAGTTGTATAAACATTTTTTGATGAAAGATGAAAGTTAAGAGACACAATTTGGAAGGACAGGAGATTTTATTTGTGTGTTACATTTAACGCATTTTTCCCCTAATGAATAGATGATAAACTGCCTTTTTATGGTGTTTTAGGTAAAAGGACTGTCTTCGGTGAAAGTAGTATAACCACCTAAATAAGGATTATCTTTCATCTTCCACTGAGTAAGTATATTTTAATGTTTTTAATCTATGTGTGGGGGGTAATAAAAAACATCAAATGCTTCAATAAGTGAATTAAACAAAAAGACAGTTTTGAGAGCTGAGAGAAGTATAAAAAACATCAAGAACAAGTCTAATGGACTCCTCCTTCCCTTTTCTACCTTCTTTCACCTCCTATTATTACATGTACGTTGAAAGGGTTTCATCTTAATGGCTTCCTACTTCCAACTATGTGGAAAGTGAATTGGAATCATTTGGAATATTCTGAAACCTTACTGTAATCATGAACACAAACATACAAAAAGATGTTGAAACATCTGTTTTCCAGATTAAGAATATCACCCAGATAGTTGGGGGAAGAAAAGTCTTCCATTATCTCGCCTTTAATCCAATTAGCAAATACATGTCATTCTAAAAGATTCTGGTAACCATTGCTCAGAGGGAGAACAATCCAGAAAAGAAACACAAAAAGGATATTTTCAGCACCATGACATTTAAGGACTAAGAGAACTATGGTAAGAAAGATAATGATAAAGCTCATGCATTTAAGATTTTTATGTGGTTGGGCTCAGAGTGTTTTCACTTTATTTTATGACAAGTAAATAAATTGTTGAGTGACAAGAAGAAAATAATGTTACCTTCAAAGTGATTTCAACAGAAAAAATATTTCCCTGTGAAAATACCAAGATCTTTCCTGACCAACAGGATTGGAATGTCAAGGGTTCAAATGCATTCACTGAGCATTCATTTCTATTTTGAATTTCCCTAAACTGTTTGCCTCAACATATCCTCCCAACATTTTTGAGAGAGGTCAAGGGTTTAAGAGGCCCTGGGGTTTAAGCTAACAATTCTAGTTCACAAACACATCTCATGTCAAAGGTTGAGTGTGCTATAGCTGAACATAAAATGGCCACACTGTTCAGCTGCATGGTGATTTTACTTGCAGTATCCAGCAAATTGGGCTATTACAGTGCTCCTGCACTAAAAGGTCTCATTGTAACTTGATTCTGTTTTCTTTTAATAACTGTTAATACTCTAAAAATAAAAGGAATATCAGTGGAACAACATTGGAACATTCAGATAGGCAACAAACTGCTTTTATTGTAAAGGTATTGAGAATCAGTTCTGTGTTTGGTTCACAGCTATTCATAACTAAACTTTGAGTTTCTCCACCAGAGTCTTGATGCCTGTTTCTAAAACAAATAACTGTGCCTTAAAATTGGCCTACACAGAATTTTGCTTTATTGAAGAGTGAAAGATTTTTACCCCAATTTACTCATTTTTGTAAAGACCACTGCTTGAAGGACTCTGAACTTGTGTGTGCAATTGTGACTGCAATAAATAGGGCACAATTTCTAGCATATATGATATACTCTTGATCAATATTTGTTGAATGAATGAAAAACATAGTGGCTTTAGAATGAATTATGGCAAATTTGCACACACAAACACACACACACTCACTTCTTTTACCATTATGGGGAGGAACCGGAATTCTTTTAAGATGTAAAGCTTAGTTCTGGAGAAGGGAATGGCAACACACTCCAATATTCTTGCCTGGAAAATGGACCGAGGTGCCTAGAGGGTTATAGTCCATGGGGTTGCAAAGAGTTGGACACAACTGAGTGACTGAGCACCTCACTAAACTGGGGTGGGGGGGTACAGAAAAAAGATATAATGCTTAGTTCTAACTAGGGATGCCTCTATTGATGTTTGATTATAATGAACCCCACCCCCACTCCCCATAGGGTTCTCAGAATTTGAACTGGAGCACCTTTCCCTGTCCTTGCAGTGAGCTGCAGACACTTGATCTCTCCAGTGGAGACTGCCAAACCTTTGCGGGCAGAAACCTGGTCTTATATCATCTTTGAAGTTCTCACTGCACCTAATTTAGGGCATACCCATAGAGAAGGTTCTATTATTATCCCCATTTTCAGATGAGGAAACTGAGGTTAAGCAGCTGAAGTCATCTTAAGTTAAAGTCAGATAGTTAGTGGTGAAGACAGTGCCAGTGTCTGATCCCTGGCAGTGTGATGCCTGAGGCTCCTCTGCCTAGGGTAATGTATCAGAAAGGTAGCTGCTACCCTCCCCCCAACAAAAAAAAGTAAGGTAAGTAGTCAACTATGAAATTACAACTCAAAGAATAAGAGTAATGAAAAAACTAAATGTTCTAGACCTGCCAAGACATTGGAGTAACTTAGATAGAAATTATGAAACTGTATTATTTCTGTCCTGGGTATTTACTCAACAAGATCCTGGCAAATAAATCCAATTCAAGAGAGAGATTCAGGGGAATCATTTGCTTTTCCCTCTCTGTAGACACTGCAT
>SJYX01019878.1:29482-46995 GCA_006410675.1 Oreotragus oreotragus | reverse complement strand
GCCTGAGGCTCCTCTGCCTAGGGTAATGTATCAGAAAGGTAGCTGCTACCCTCCCCCCACCCCCCCAAAAAGTAAAGTAAGTAGTTAACTATGAAACTACAACTCAGAGAATAAGAGTAATGAAACAACTAAATGTTCTAGACCTGCCAAGACATTGGAGTAACTTAGATAGAAATTAAGAAACTGTATTAGTTCTGTCCTGGGTATTTACTCAACAAGATCCTGGCAAATAAATCCAACTCAAGAGAGAGATTCAGGGGAGTCATTTGCTTTTCCCTCTCTGTAGACACTACATCGTTCAAGTGCCAAGGAAGACCTAAAAGGGAACCTGCTGTGTGAAACAGGTAGCATGTGTCAAACAGAGTGTGGCCGGTCCTCTGGGATTGCCTGAAACTCTCCAGGGAGAAGCAAAGGGAATGTTTCTCTCGTATGGTGATCCTCTCACAGCTGATGCCCCGTCTTCTGTCTCTCTTCCTTTTGGCCAGCTTGCTTCTTGAAGCTAGGCAGAACATCCTTAAAGAAATGGGCGTCCTCTGCCTCTCTACTTTAAGTTATTAGTAGTGTGGGAAGCTTTGTGGAGTCTGTAGGACATGGGCCAATTAGGAGAGAAACAGAGGGATGGGGGGAGTGGTGAGAGAAGAGACAGACACAGGGAGACAGGGAGACTTGGAGAGAGGTGAAATGACGCTGAAAGTCCTTGAGAATGTCCTGACTTCAGAAAGCCTTTTAGAAACCAGTCACTAACTCAATATGATGAATTACCTCCAAGTAGCTTGTGGAGTGTTTCCTGAGAAGAATTGGAGGTCACTTCAAAGGAAATAAACCACAGCTAATGTGCTGATGTTTTACAGAGAAAAGGCAATTGCTAAAAATGACCATCCAATTTCCATTACTTACTACAGTCGTTAGAAACAAGGAATATGTTGATTGATCTGAAGTGGTTCAAACAGTATTTTCTTTGTTCAAACCAATTTAGCTGGAGGAAAAGTCAAGAGTTTGCCTTGTGTGGGGGTGGTGGTGGTGGGCATTGTGGAGAGAAAGAGATTCTTTACATAAAAACTGTTGTTTTTCTATCCTAGGGCCACTCACCTCAGAAGAATAACTGGGTTTCTATTAGAGCAAAGCAATTTTTGCCCCTGATCAAGCAATTGTGGCCCCTGATCACTATTGGTTTAGCTCTAGGCCCTTGAGACTCAAAGTAGGTTTGGAATTAGCAATATCAGTATAATCTGGGCATACATTAGACAGGTAGACTCTCTGGCCCCACCCCAGTCCTAACTGAATCATAATCTAGTTTTGAACAAGATGTTTCGTGATTCATATGCACATGAATGCTTGAGAAGTCCTAGTCTAGACCAACATGGATGGTTCTTTAAACAGTTGATAGGAAAAAGAGATGGTTAAATGAAGGAGGAAATACTATCTGATAAAAGCACTTCTGTCCAAAGATTGGTGGTGTTGATAAACTTGCTCCTATCCACTTAACCCAGTTTGAAGTGAAAGCTTCATAGGCCCATTCTGAAATGACGTTGACCAGCCCCAGCGTCCTCGTGGTTGACTGAGCTCCCACACATGGTTGCTGACTTTGTTTGTGTCCCCAGGCAAGCAGAAATGAGTGAACAAGCAGAGAAAAGCAGTTCCGTGGGAGAGGGACCGGCACGTCCAAGTTCCCCTGAGAAACCAAGTGAGATGGAACTGAAGCAGATGAAACCAGTGGAGCGGCAGCCAAATCCGTTGACATTTCAAAATCCTGGGCCTCAGGTAGCCAACTTCGATCCTCAAATAAGGCAGCCGGTAAAGGAAGGGCAAATGCCCGGGAAGAATGAGGTTGTTCCTGTAGAACGCGAAGTCAACATGTATGACCAAGAGGGCAGGCTCACCTGCAATCAGGCTGACCTGTGTGACTGCCTCGATAAAAACTGCCCGGGTTGCTTCTACCCGTGCCCCAAGTGTAAGTCCACCAAGTGCGGGCCCACTTGCCGCTGCAACCGCCGCTGGGTCTACGACACCATATTCGATGAGAGTGGGGAGGTCCTCAGCAAGATGCCATTCGACCTCTCCGACTAGGAGCAGCCCTCCAGGCTGATCCATTGTCTCTGCTTTGCACTTACACCAGCCCCTGTCTCCTGGGTGAATTTTAGGACTGGGGGAAAACGTTTTAAAAATATAGTTTAGACTAGTTAGTGTTCTCTGAAGCCATAGAACCCTGTGTAATGCACTGTCCTTCTCTAACCTTCCTGCTGTGATGCCTCAGATTCCTCCCCTGGTGACCAGCAACTCCATTGCTACTCTGCTCTCCGGTTAAAAATCCCTTTCCTCTTTGCTGGTACCTTAGGAGGTGGAGCTTTAGGATCTTTAGAATTCTGTAGCTGAAAGCTTGTCTTGACAAAGAACATATGTTTATAAGAGTTACCTTTAGGATCTTACACATTATCAATTATAAATCAGAATTGCTATTTGGATGGACTTGGCACTGCATACTCATAGCCTCATGTTTTTCATGTTCCGGTTTTAACAATATGAAAATGACATTTGTTTTTTTTAAAAAAACCTTTAATAGGCCCCATGGCCTATGAGCACAGAAGCAGAGATTCAATTTAAGTGATATCCAAAATGCCAACAGGAAGCAGACTTCAAAGGACAAATTTTAATCTAATTGTTACATAGAAATAATTTAAAAGCAGTTTTTTAGTGGCGAAGGTTGCCAGCCACACAGAACTGGCCAAATTTCGTGTTCCATTTTTAACAATATGAAAATGACATTTGTTTTTTTAAGAAAAACCTTTAATAGGCCCCATGGCCACGTGGCCCAACATATGAGCACAGAAGCAGAGATTCAGTTTAAGTGATATCCAAAATGCCAACAGGAAGCAGACTTCAAAGGACAAATTTTAATCTAATTGTTACATAGAAATAATTTAAAAGCAGTTTTTTAGTGGCGACGGTTGCCAGCCACACAGAACTGGCCAAAGTGGTACAAAATTCCTAAGGCCTACGTTGCACTTGGTCTTAGAGGTATAGGATTTAAGGAAATTCAGCTAGAGTTTCTGCTGACCTCAGTGAAGATACCATCTCAGAAGACTGATGGGAATCATCTGGGCCAGGTTTGGCAGCTACTGTGCAAAACTGTTTCTAGGGAAAATCTCTGTGAAAATGTTCACACCCACAGCATCATTGGGAAAGTTTCTCTTCAGTCATCTTTGATACCAAGTTTTATTCAAATGATCTGTAAGGAGAAAATTGCTTTTTCCACTTTTCCACGTTTACGTCTCATGAACCTTTAATTGCTTCTTCTGAAGCTTTGGATTCGGCACAAAGAGACTTTCCACTGAACACAGTTGTGCAGGCNATTTTCCCTACTCCCTGAAAACAAAAGATTCAAACCCATAATTTTTCAGATAGAAACCATAAAAGTTATAAGCATATTCGCTGGTTCATTCAGTCCTTTTGTTAACTTTTGTGAAGTCATCAGGTTTTCCATTAAAATATCAGGACATATCAGAATGTTAATCTCCATATAATTTCTAGGATATCTGTATTAGTTATTTTACCATACATTATAACATGAGCAGATTTATTACTCATTTGATAATCTTTTCCATGTAATTTAACCAACCAAATAAACAGTTTAGTATCTCTCTTTGGGATCTTCCAGGGGCCCTCTGAAGCACCCCAAAGTTAGCTAGAGATCAAAAGAACTTCAAAAGAGTTCTATTTAGGAATTTTTCACTTGAGGTAATTTCCTTGTTGACAAACTTGTAACAGATATAATATTTAACTTATATTAAACCTAGGTACAATGAAAATATTTTACTTAATGTTAATTACTCTAAGACATGTCTATATTAAATAGATCAACAAACAAACATTAATATCAGGTATTTAACATTGAATATTTCCCAGTTTACATGAACCTGGAATTTATTGTTTAATTTAGAATTACTTGATACGTAAGCACTTACCTTTTTTTTTAAGCCAAATAAATAGAGCTCATATACAAATTAACCTCAAAAATATTACTCAGAGACAGAGACATACCAAGACATATTTAGACAGACACAGTGCAAGATCTAGCTTTAAGTCTTCTTTTTTTCCCTTTTTCCTCAGTGTCAGGAGTTAGAGATGGTCTAGATAAGTGTTCCTGAGAGCCCTGGTACTGGAATTTATTATTTAATTTAGAATTACTTGATTTGTAAGCGCTTACCTTTTTTAAGCCAAATAAATAGAGCTCACATAAAATTAACCTCAAAAATATTACCCGGAGACAGAGACATACCAAGACATATTTAGACAGACACAGCGCAAGATCTAGCTTCAAATCTTTTTTTTTTTCTTTTTCCTCAGTGTCAGGAGTTAGAGATGGTCTAGATAAGTGTTCTTGAAAGCCCTGGTCTCAAGGCACAGGGAAAGAAAATCAAGTTCTAACAAAATGGTGGCAGATCTGAACCAAATGGTGGCCAGACAAAGCAAAATGGCCATCAAAAATCACCACACAGAACAGAGTTAAAACACACAGATAAACCTGGCAGTCCTCATCAAAGTGAAAGTGAAAGTGAAGTCGCTCAGTCGTATCCAACTTTTTGCGACCCGTGGACTGTAGCCCACCAAGCCTTTCCGTAAATAGTCTCTCAGAAAACCTCCTATAGAGACACAGAACTTCAGATCCAAGAACTAACATCAAAGATTTCAAGGGAGGAAAGGAAGCCAGGTTGAAAAAGAAGGGGGAGAGGGGGGCAAAAGGGGTAGCCTTACAGATGTTTCCTGCCACCTGCAGATATCCAGGCATTATGGGACTTTTCCCTGGGCCTCCAGAGAAGGGAGGACAGGAACTCGGCCTTACCAGAAATCAGAACCATAATTCGAGTTCTCTGCCAAGAGGAGGTGCTCAGTCTCCGATCCTCAGCTCAGGCTGAGGGCCCTTCGACCAGATTCCTGCATCCAGGACCAGGGGACTAGAAAAATAGGGACAGATAGGAAGGGTTAAGGAGAGGAAAGAGAGAGGGAAGGGGAGAGAGATCAATAAAGTCTTGTTCCTTACTGGTCGGGGCACTCTGGCCAGTTGTCTGCATCAGGAGGAGACCAGGGACAGAAAGGTCCCAGTTGCAGCTGCTGGGTCTGGTCCATTGGCAGGCAAGCTGGCCCCTGAGTACCGAGTGGTCAGGATGTCAGTCTCGGTGAAGAAGAGTCCCACCAGAGTCACCATTTGTTGCAGGAAGAGGGACCCCTTCCAGGGCCCGAAACTGGGCTCTTCTCTAACACTCGGAAATGAATTGTCCAAGGAGACACATGTGCTGACAAAGCAAGAGATTTTATTGGGAAAGGGCACCCAGGTGGAGAGCAGCAGGGTAAGGGAACCCAGGAAAACTGCTCTGCTGCGTGGCTCGCATTGTACACGTGGTGTCTCCTTTAGATCTTTCCCGAACTCTTCCGGTTGGTGGAGGCTTATTCCGTATTTCTTATCAGGATCTCCTGTCATAAAACCACTCATGCAAATGGTTACTATGGTGCCTGGCCAGGGTGGGCGGTTTCAATCAGTGTGCTTCCCCTAACAATTCCCTCCCTGCAAGATGGGGTATAGCCATGCCGTTGGTTCAGGCTCCTTAGGATTCTTCCGGTTCTTTCCTACACGTGTTGCCAACACCTGAGCGGTAGAAAATCCCTGTTGAGGCAAAAAAGGTTTTACCCAAGGAGGCAGGGCTTGATCAGGGTGTCCAATCTGGGGTCGGAAGATGATATCTCAGACTCGGTGTACAGTTCCCAAGTCAAAGGTGCCTTCTGAGGGCCAGCTTACATGGAAAGTCGGCCATTCTGCAGTGCAAAAAGTGATTAATTTATTCCTTTTAATTTCTACACTGAGGTCATGAGCACACATCTTGACCTCCTTAAAATTATCAATAACCAAGGATAGAGGTGTGGGGCTAGAATGGCATTGCCCCATCATCCCTGGATCAGTCAGATGTTGGTAAATTAACACAGATAATACAAACAGCCACACAGACAGATAGAGAGACAGGAGAAATACACCTCCGGGAGTCCGGAGGTAAAACCAAACGACGACAGCCTCCAGCCGTTCAGTGGGAGCAACCCGCTATTGTCTACAGAGAACAGGGGCCCTCCGTCCCCCCAACCGGGGTCAGGGACGTATCCCAACGACCCCCACCAGTGACTCGTCGGCACCTCCACCTGAGTCGTATACCGGTCTCAGAAAATAGACCCTGTCAGAAATGAAAAGAAAGACAGAAAAAAGCTTACCGGCTGCAGATGACTGTCCGGATCGGTCTTCCCGTGGAGCCGGTGGGAGATCCTGGACGAGCCCCCAAATGTTATGCCCAAGTCGTGAAATCTCCCAATGACCACCAGGGAGCTGATATCCAATGCAAAAGCAAGAGAGTTTTTATTACCAAGCTCGAGCTGGGGCTCCCACCGATACCGACACAGTGACTATAGGGAGGAGCCCCGAGCTCTTGGTTACATTGCTTATATAGGGTATGCTCAGGCGAAAAATTCGAAAAACGGGAGTCTCCGGGTCTGGTGAAGGGTTAGGTGTTGAGTTCTGATTGGTTCCCATTTCCCGGGCTTGCCATGGGTTCTGATTGGTTCCCATTTCGCGGGCTTGATTTGAATTTCCCCGGGCTGGCCAAGGGTTTTGATTGGTTTGCAGGTGGTGGGGTGAGGTCAGGGGATTTCCAAAGGCTCTTTTCCCGGAACCTTACAAACTGGAGTTTTTCTGTTAACAAAATGGAGTAGCTTAGGTCCTTCAATGAGCAATATTGAGCATCATTTCATGTCTTTCTTAGCCATCCGTGTGTCTTCTTTGGAGAAATGTCTGTTTAGATCTTTTTCCCACTTTTTAATTGGGTTGTTTTTCTTGTATTGATTTGTATGAGCTGCTTGTATGTTTTGGAAATTAATCCTTTGTCAGTTATTTGATGTGCTATTATTTCTTCCCATTCTGAGAGTTGTCTTTTCACCTTTCTTATAGTTTCCTTTGCTGTGCAAAAGCGTTTAAGTTTAATCAGGTCCCACTTGTTTACTTTTTGAGAGGGTGACAGGCAGGAAGGCCAGAGGTCTCCAAATGGAGGAAATAGCCTGCAAGTGTCAGACATTTTTATCTCTCAAGCGGCAGGAGGAAACAAACTAGTGATACTTTTTCCTTCTCTATACAAATTTAAAAAGAAAATTCTCTTAAAATACTGTGTTGCCATAATGACACCTGGTTTCACCTGAAGTTAACCAATGCCTTTTTCTTATGGAAATGTTTATCTTAAGCTATGCTATTGTACTATGCATTTACCCCAAACTCTGTCTTCAAGTTGGTTCCACCTTTTGGCTCAGAACCTACTTGACAAAACCAATATGTTATACTCAGATATTGTTCCTCTAATCTATGTAAATGAAACTATTTGTATGGTGATCTGCCCTTCTTCAAGATTCAAGTTAATCATTTTATGGCCCAGGATGAACCATTTGGTGCCAAGATTATCCCAAAATGCATGTTTTGGGTGAGGGGCCTGGTGCCATTCTGAGTTTTAAGACATTCCTTTCTTTCATTAACAGACTGCTAGTGACTATATAACATCCAGCTGAAGACTAGCAGAGGGGTACTCTTTCTGCCCCCTTCTGATGCCTATGTCAGAAGCTTTCTCTATCTCCTTTATACTTTAATAAAACTTTGTTACACAAAAGCTCTGAGTGATCAAGCCTTGTCTCTGGCCCCGGATTGAATTCTTCTCTGGGGCCAAGAATCCTGGCATCGTGATTCAACAACAACCTTTCACTTTTGTTTTTATTTCCATTACTCTAGGAGGTGGGTCATAGAGGATCTTGCTTTGATTTATGATATCGAGTATTCTGCCTATGTTTTCCTCTAACATTTTTATAGTTCCTGGTCTTATATTTAGATCATTAATCCATTCTGAGTTTCTCTTTGAGTATGGTGTTAAGAAGTGTTCTAATTTCATTCTTTTACATGTAGCTGTCCAGTTTTCCCATCACCTGTCGGGAGCTGAGTTAGGCATTACTGACAAAATGGAGGCACGGCCCAAATCCCTTCTCCTCATCTCACAGGCACGGCCCTGGGATGAAGGAGTTAGGCCTTGTAATTCTGACTTGTTCTTTCCGTTCTTTGGTTGATTTGGCTGGAAAGAATGTTAAGGTGCTTGAGAGANATAGTTCCTGGTCTTATATTTAGATCATTAATCCATTCTGAGTTTCTCTTTGAGTATGGTGTTAAGAAGTGTTCTAATTTCATTCTTTTACATGTAGCTGTCCAGTTTTCCCATCACCTGTCGGGAGCTGAGTTAGGCATTACTGACAAAATGGAGGCACGGCCCAAATCCCTTCTCCTCATCTCACAGGCACGGCCCTGGGATGAAGGAGTTAGGCCTTGTAATTCTGACTTGTTCTTTCCGTTCTTTGGTTGATTTGGCTGGAAAGAATGTTAAGGTGCTTGAGAGAAGCATGAGAAAGCACAAAGCCTTCTACCCTTATGCCCAGAAAATAATCTTAAAAATAACCGTTGACATTTGTTCAAGGATCTTTGCAAAGAATGTCCCAGGATGAGCAGGTAGGCCACAGCTTGAGGCCATGGGAAAGATTATTATCTGAGACCCGTTTGTGAGGGAAATATTTATGGCAAAAGAAGATTGCTGAGTTTAGGGTTTAGCAATAATTAAGAATAGCTAGAAGCCTTTTTAGGAGATAGTCATCTTAAGATGCTAGGGGCAGACAGGATTTAGAAAGATAAGAAATAAACTGAGGAATGTAGCATGAGTTACAATNTACAGAGAATAGAAGGAAAAATTATGAACAAATAATACATTCTTCCACACTTCCCTTCTGCAGGGTGTCAACAGAGGAGAAAAGACGGGTGGGTAAGGAGGGAAGAAATAAATAGTTGGATCCTGTAAGAACTCTACCTTATGCCTCATTTGTAAGGGCTTGTTTGGCCTCCTTTGTAGAACTGGTGCAGCACTCATTGCAGGCAGAGAAAAGCAGTTCTGTGGGCGTGGCAGCTTTCAGGATCCTCCCCCACTCCAGGTGTTTGTGATGAGGGACACACTACTCAGAGACAGTCTAGAATTCACCAGAAGCCTTCTTAAATTCTGCTTGCAGGAACACATCTAATTTTATTTTGGAAGATAAGAGCAAGAGATGTGAAATTCAGCAAAACAGACTATACTATACACCAGTTGTCACAATAACCAGATTTTTGTCTAAATTCAACCCCTTCTCTTTACCCTTTCAACAACTTTGTAATGTATGGGTGTTGTCTCCTATGATTTGCTCCAAATGACATCATCTCTTCTCCAGTATATAATAAAGTGAAGTGGCTCTGTCGCGTCTGACTCTTTACCATTCCGTGGAGACTACCAGGCTCTTCAGTCTATGGGATTCTCCAGGCAAGAGTACTGGAGTGGGTTGCCATTTCCTTCTCCAGGGGATCTTCCTGGTCCAGGGACCAAAACTGGGTCTCCCGCATTGCAGGCAGATACTTTAACCTCTGAGCCACCAGGGAAGACCCCAGTATATAATGGTGGTAGGCTAAGAGTCCTTCATTTGAATTCTAATATTTCACTTGTATATCAAATCTAGGTGAATAGGCAGCCCCACCTCTATTTAACCAGAGAGTTCTGGCCAAATATGTAGTGTGGTTGTAGACAGTTACCAGATACACCCTCATATATTCACTAATTTCAGGAGGAGTTTAGTGAATTAATCAAAGGTGTTTAACTGTCCTAACTGAGGATCACTCAGAATGTATCACAAGATATCAAACTGTATGAAAGTCATCTCCCTAAAGATCTTTGTTGAAGGATATTTAGCAACAGCTGTGCTAGCAGAGGATGGCAGGCAGAGCTGGGCTCTGTTACAGTCTCAGGAGAGTTACACAACCACCCTTCTCCGGGTGTGGTCCCTGAACACCAACATCAGAATCACTATGGCTGTTTGTTAAAAATGCAGAGTCACAGGCAACCCCCCAGACTTAATGAATTGCAATTTCTGGGTGCAGGACCTAAGAATCTCCACTTCTATATACATCAAGGCTTTTGTATAACCTCAAATAGAGACAAAGTTCCCATACATCTTTGATTCCCAGTATCAGTTATGGAAAATGTGAAGTTTTTCTAATGCCAAATTAATCATTCTCACTGTTAAGCAAAAAGGATCTCTTTCATTATTACTATTACTGAAGATTTTTTAAAAGACTAAATTTGTTGAAACTTAGTACTGGAATAAGATTTCTTTTGCCCCCTTCACTTTTTTTTAACATAATTTGAACATTTGAAACTATTTTTCATTAAGAATATTTCAGTAATAACCATTTTCATCCCATTTTCTCAAATATCAGTGGCCTACAAAAGTTGTATAAACATTTTTTGATGAAAGATGAAAGTTAAGAGACACAATTTGGAAGGACAGGAGATTTTATTTGTGTGTTACATTTAACGCATTTTTCCCCTAATGAATAGATGATAAACTGCCTTTTTATGGTGTTTTAGGTAAAAGGACTGTCTTCGGTGAAAGTAGTATAACCACCTAAATAAGGATTATCTTTCATCTTCCACTGAGTAAGTATATTTTAATGTTTTTAATCTATGTGTGGGGGGTAATAAAAAACATCAAATGCTTCAATAAGTGAATTAAACAAAAAGACAGTTTTGAGAGCTGAGAGAAGTATAAAAAACATCAAGAACAAGTCTAATGGACTCCTCCTTCCCTTTTCTACCTTCTTTCACCTCCTATTATTACATGTACGTTGAAAGGGTTTCATCTTAATGGCTTCCTACTTCCAACTATGTGGAAAGTGAATTGGAATCATTTGGAATATTCTGAAACCTTACTGTAATCATGAACACAAACATACAAAAAGATGTTGAAACATCTGTTTTCCAGATTAAGAATATCACCCAGATAGTTGGGGGAAGAAAAGTCTTCCATTATCTCGCCTTTAATCCAATTAGCAAATACATGTCATTCTAAAAGATTCTGGTAACCATTGCTCAGAGGGAGAACAATCCAGAAAAGAAACACAAAAAGGATATTTTCAGCACCATGACATTTAAGGACTAAGAGAACTATGGTAAGAAAGATAATGATAAAGCTCATGCATTTAAGATTTTTATGTGGTTGGGCTCAGAGTGTTTTCACTTTATTTTATGACAAGTAAATAAATTGTTGAGTGACAAGAAGAAAATAATGTTACCTTCAAAGTGATTTCAACAGAAAAAATATTTCCCTGTGAAAATACCAAGATCTTTCCTGACCAACAGGATTGGAATGTCAAGGGTTCAAATGCATTCACTGAGCATTCATTTCTATTTTGAATTTCCCTAAACTGTTTGCCTCAACATATCCTCCCAACATTTTTGAGAGAGGTCAAGGGTTTAAGAGGCCCTGGGGTTTAAGCTAACAATTCTAGTTCACAAACACATCTCATGTCAAAGGTTGAGTGTGCTATAGCTGAACATAAAATGGCCACACTGTTCAGCTGCATGGTGATTTTACTTGCAGTATCCAGCAAATTGGGCTATTACAGTGCTCCTGCACTAAAAGGTCTCATTGTAACTTGATTCTGTTTTCTTTTAATAACTGTTAATACTCTAAAAATAAAAGGAATATCAGTGGAACAACATTGGAACATTCAGATAGGCAACAAACTGCTTTTATTGTAAAGGTATTGAGAATCAGTTCTGTGTTTGGTTCACAGCTATTCATAACTAAACTTTGAGTTTCTCCACCAGAGTCTTGATGCCTGTTTCTAAAACAAATAACTGTGCCTTAAAATTGGCCTACACAGAATTTTGCTTTATTGAAGAGTGAAAGATTTTTACCCCAATTTACTCATTTTTGTAAAGACCACTGCTTGAAGGACTCTGAACTTGTGTGTGCAATTGTGACTGCAATAAATAGGGCACAATTTCTAGCATATATGATATACTCTTGATCAATATTTGTTGAATGAATGAAAAACATAGTGGCTTTAGAATGAATTATGGCAAATTTGCACACACAAACACACACACACTCACTTCTTTTACCATTATGGGGAGGAACCGGAATTCTTTTAAGATGTAAAGCTTAGTTCTGGAGAAGGGAATGGCAACACACTCCAATATTCTTGCCTGGAAAATGGACCGAGGTGCCTAGAGGGTTATAGTCCATGGGGTTGCAAAGAGTTGGACACAACTGAGTGACTGAGCACCTCACTAAACTGGGGTGGGGGGGTACAGAAAAAAGATATAATGCTTAGTTCTAACTAGGGATGCCTCTATTGATGTTTGATTATAATGAACCCCACCCCCACTCCCCATAGGGTTCTCAGAATTTGAACTGGAGCACCTTTCCCTGTCCTTGCAGTGAGCTGCAGACACTTGATCTCTCCAGTGGAGACTGCCAAACCTTTGTGGGCAGAAACCTGGTCTTATATCATCTTTGAAGTTCTCACTGCACCTAATTTAGGGCATACCCATAGAGAAGGTTCTATTATTATCCCCATTTTCAGATGAGGAAACTGAGGTTAAGCAGCTGAAGTCATCTTAAGTTAAAGTCAGATAGTTAGTGGTGAAGACAGTGCCAGTGTCTGATCCCTGGCAGTGTGATGCCTGAGGCTCCTCTGCCTAGGGTAATGTATCAGAAAGGTAGCTGCTACCCTCCCCCCAACAAAAAAAAGTAAGGTAAGTAGTCAACTATGAAATTACAACTCAAAGAATAAGAGTAATGAAAAAACTAAATGTTCTAGACCTGCCAAGACATTGGAGTAACTTAGATAGAAATTATGAAACTGTATTATTTCTGTCCTGGGTATTTACTCAACAAGATCCTGGCAAATAAATCCAATTCAAGAGAGAGATTCAGGGGAATCATTTGCTTTTCCCTCTCTGTAGACACTGCATCGTTCAAGTGCCAATGGAGACCTAAAAGGGAACCTGTTGTGTGAAATTAGTAGTATGTATCAAACAGAGTGTGGCCAGTCCTCTGGAACTGCCTGAAACTCTCCAGTGAGAAGCAAAGGGAATTTTTCTCTAGCATGGTGATCCTCTCACAGCTGATGCCCCATCCTCTGTCTCTCTTCCTTTTGGCCAGTTTGCTTCTTGAAGCTAGGCAGAACATCCTTAAAGAAATGGGCGTCCTCTGCCTCTATACTTTAAGTTATTAGTAGTTTGGGAAGCTTTGTGGAGTCTGTAGGACATGGGCCAATTAGGAGAGAAACAGAGGGATGGAGTGAGTGGTGAGGGAAGAGACATATACACAGAGACAGTGAGACATGGAGAGAGGTGAAATGACACTGAAAGTCCTTGAGAATGTATTGACTTTAGAAAGCCTTTTAGAAACCAGTCACTAATTCAATATGATGAATTACCTTAAAGTAGCTTGTAGAGTGTTTCCTGAGAATTGGAGGTCACTTCAAACGAAATAAATAAACCACAGCTAATGTGCTGATGTTTTAAAGAGAAAAANATCCTTTATCGAGCCCATCTTTGCATGAAATGTTCCCTTGGTATCTCCAATTCTCTTGAAGAGATCTCTAGTCTTTCCCATTCTGTTGTTTTCCTCTATCTCTTTGCATTGATTGCTGAAGAAGGCTTTCTTATCTCTTCTTGCTATTCTTTGGAACTCTGCATTCAGATGCTTATATCTTTTCTTTTCTCCTTTGCTTTTCGCCTCTCTTCTTTTCAGTGCTATTTGTAAGGCTTCTCCAGAAAGCCATTTTGCTTTTTTGTATTTCTTTTCCATGGGGATGGTCTTGATCCCTGTCTCCTGTACAGTGTCACGAACCTCATTCCATAGTTCATCAGGATCTCTATCAGATCTAGGCCCTTAAATCTATTTCTCACTTCCACTGTATAATCATAAGAGATTTGATTTAGGTCATACCTGAATGGTCTAGCAGTTTTCCCTACTTTCTTCAATTTAAGTCTGAATTTGGAAATAAGGAGTTCATGATCTGAGCCACAGTCAGCTCCTGGTCTTGTTTTTGTTGACTGTATAGAGCTTCTCCATCTTTGGCTGCAAAGAATAGAATCAATCTGATTTCGGTGTTGACCATCTAGTGATGTCCATGTGGTAGAGTCTTCTCTTGTGTTGCTGGAAGAGGGTGTTTGCTATGACCAGTGCATTTTCTTGGCAAAACTCTATTAGTCTTTGCCCTGCTTCATTCTGCATTCCAAGGCCAAATTTGCCTGTTACTCCTGGTGTTTCTTGACTTCCTACTTTAGCAAATGGTTATTTAAACAGTTGATAGAAAAAGAGATGGTTAAATAAAGGAGGAAATGCTATCTGATAAGAGCACTTTTGTCCAAAGATTTGTTGGTCTTGATAAACTTGCTCCTGTCCACTTAACCCAGGTTTGAAGGAAACACTTCATAGGCCCATTCTGAAATGACGTTTACCAGCTCCAGCGTCCTCTTGGTTGACTGAGCTCCCACAAATGGTTGCTGACTTTGTTTGTGTTCCCAGGTGAGCAGAAATGAGTGAACAAGCAGAAAAAAGCAGTTCCGTGCAAGAGAGACGTGCACGTCCAACTTCTCCTGAGAAACCAAGTGAGATGGAACTGAAGCAGATGAAACAGGTGGACCGGCAGTTGAAACGGTTGGCATTTCAAAATCCCGGCCCTCAGGTAGCCAACTTCAATCCTGAAATAAGGCAGCTGATAAAGAAAGGGCAAATGCCAACGAAGAAAGAGTTTGTGCCTGTAAAACGCAAAGTCAACAAGTATGACAAGAAGGGCAGGCTCACCGCCAACCAGGCTGACCTGTGCGACTGCCTGGATGAAGACTGCCTGGGTTGCTTCTACCCGTGCCCCAGGTGCAACTCCACCAAGTGCGGGCCCACGTGCCGCTGCAGCCGCCGCTGGGCCTACCACACCATAGTCGACGAGAGTGGGGAGGTCATCAGCACGATGCCATTCGACCTCTCCGACTAGGAGCAGCCCTCCAGGCTGATCAGTTTTGTCTTCTCTGCCGTTACACCAGCCTCTTTCTCCTGGGTGAATTTTAGGACTGGGGAAAAAAGTTTTAGAAATTTAGTTTAGACTCGTTAGTGTTCTCTGACGCCATAGAACCCTGTGTAATGCAAAGTCCTTCTCTAACCTTCCTGCTGTGACGACTCAGATTCCTCCCCTGGTAACCAGCGACTCCACTGCTACTCTGCTCTCAGGTTACCAATCCCTTTCCTCTTTGCTGGTGCCTTAGGAGGTGGAGTTTTAGGATTCTGTAGATGAGAGCTTGTCTTGACAACATACGTTTATAATAGTTACCGTTAGGATCTTACGCATTATCAATTCTAAATCAGAATTGCTATTTGGATTGACTTGGCACTGCATACTTATAGTCTCATGTTTTTAGTGTTACTGTTTTAACAATATTAAAATGCAATTTGTTTTTTTTTTTAAAAAAAACCTTTAATGGGCCCCAGGGCCACATGGCCCAACATATGAGCACAAAAGCAGAGATTCAATTTAAGTGATATCCAAAATGCCAACTGGAAGCAGACTTCAAAAAGATCAAATTTAAACTAATTGTTACACAGAAATTATTTAAAAGCAATTTTTTTAGTGGCGAAGGTTACCAGCCACACAGAACTGGCCAAAGTGGTACAAAATTCCTAAGGCCTAAGTTGCATTTGGTCTTACAGGTATAGGATTTAAGGAAATTCAGCTAGAGCTTCTGCTGACCTCAGTGAAGATACCATCTCAGAAGACTGATGTGAAACATCTGGGCCAGGTTTGGCAGCTATTGTGCAAAACTGTTTTTAGGAAAAATCTCTATGAAAATGTTCACACCCACAGCGTCATCGGGAAAGTTTCTCTTCAGTCATCTTTGATACCAAGTTTTATTCAAATGATCTATCTGTAACGAGAAAATTGCTTTTTCCACTTTTCCGTGTTTACGTCTCATGAACATTTAATTGCTTCTTCTGAAGCTTTGGATTCGGCACAAAGAGACTTTCCACTGAACACAGTTGTGCAGGCACTGGCTGAGGCTGCAGAAATAATGGGCTAAAAATAGACAGAAGGCCCCTATCTCTATCCCACCAAATGGCTATGTATGTTTACCCACTAGAAAATATTCACCTGAGACCACTTTTGCCTCTGACTAACTCACCCAAAATCTCTGTGTGGCAAATTCATTAATAAAAAGCATTTAATTTTCCTTACTTTGATTTTTTGTGTGTGTGAGAAAGTGTGTGTTTTAGACCCAAGAGGGAAAAAAAACTTTCCCCCCCTTCCCTGAAGCAAATCCATGTTTTGTTCTTTGGCAAACACCAATCACTTTCCATCAGAAATTCCTGATAATAGTGATATTGCTGCTGCTGCTCCTGCTAAGTCGCTTCAGTCATGTCCGACTCTGTGCGACCCCACCCCACAGATGGCAGCCCATTGGGCTCTGCCATCCCTGGGATTCTCCAGGCAAGAACACTGGAGTGGGTTTCCATTTCCTTCTCTAATGCATGAAAGTGAAAAGTGAAAGTGAAGTCGCTCAGTCGTGTCTGACTCAGCGACCCCATGGACTGCAGCCTGCCAGGCTCCTCCATCCATGGGAGTTTCCAGGCAAGAGTACTGGTGTGGGATGCCATTGCCTTCTGGTGCAAAATTTTTGCTTCATCCACCATATTCGCCTGATCTCTTGCCAACTACCCACCACTTCTTCAAGCATCTTGACAACTTTTTGTGGGGGAAAGGCTTCCACAACCAGCAGGAGGCAGAAAATGCTTTCCAAGGATTTAATCAAATCCTGTAGCACAGATTTTTTTAATTATTTATTTTTAAAATTTGTTTTTTAATTGAAAGATAATTGCTTTACAGAATTTGTTGTTTTCTGTCAGACCTCAACATGAATCAGCCATAAGTGTACATATGTCCCCTCCTTCTTGATCCTCCCTCTCATCTCCCTCCCCACCCCACCCCTCTAGGTTGGTACAGAGACCCTGTTGAGATCCATGAGATACACAGCAAATTCCCTTTGGCTATTTTACATATGGTAATGTATGTTTCCATGTTACTCTTGCCATACATCTCACCCTCTCCTGCCTTCTCCCAGTGTCCATGAGTCTGTTCTCTATGTCTGTTTCTCCATTGCTGCCCTGCAAATAAATTCTTTGGTACCATCTTTCTAGATTCTGTATATGTGCATTGCTGCTGCTGCTGCTAAGTCGCTTCAGTTGTGTCCGACTCTGTGCGACCCCAGAGACGGCAGCCCACCAGGCTCCCCAGTCCCTGCCCTTTCCTTCTCCAGTATATATGCGGTGCTGCTGAGTCACTTCAGTCGTGTCCGACTCTGTGTGACCCCATAGACGGCAGCCCACCAGGCTCCCCCGTCCCTGGGATTCTCCAGGCGAGAACACTGGAGTGGGTTGCCATTTCCTTCTCCAATGCATGAAAGAGAAAAGTGAAAGTGAAGTCGCTCAGTCTGTCCGACTGTTAGCGACCCCATGGACTGCAGCCCACCAGGCTCCTCCGTCCATTGGATTTTCCAGGCAAGAGTACTGGGGTGGGGTGCCATTGCCTTCCC
>SJYX01019878.1:0-25728 GCA_006410675.1 Oreotragus oreotragus | reverse complement strand
GCTTATCACAGATTTTGCCTAACAAATCTAGGTGAATTCTTCCCTTTTTAAGGTCTCAAAAATTTCTTGAGATTTTTGTACCCGTGAGATAACCTTAACTCATTTGATAAACTTACTGGAAAACTAAGAACTTCCAATTTTTAGAGGAATCAGAAAATATAATTGTTTTGTTTATAACGTTTAATTTTACCAAACGTTTAATTTTACCAAAGTATTCGTTTGAGAGGAAGATTTTCCCTACTCCCTGAAAACATAAGATTCAAACCCATAATTTTTCAGATAGAAACCATAAAAGTTATAAGCATATTCGCTGGTTCATTCAGTCCTTTTGTTAACTTTTGTGAAGTCATCAGGTTTTCCATTAAAATATCAGGACATATCAGAATGTTAATCTCCATATAATTTCTAGGATATCTGTATTAGTTATTTTACCATACATTATAACATGAGCAAATTTATTACTCATTTGATAATCTTTTCCATGTAATTTAACCAACCAAATAAACACAGTTTAATATCTCTCTTTGGGATGTTCCAAGGGCCCCCTGAAGCACCCCAAAGTTAGCTAGAGATCAAAAGAACTTCAAAAGAGTTCTATTTAGGAAGTTTTTTTTTTTCACTTGAGGTAATTTCCTTGTTGACAAACTTGTAACAGATATAATATTTAACTTATATTAAACCTAAGTACAATGAAAATATTCTACTTAATGTTAATTACTCTAAGACATGTCTGTATTAGATAGGTCAACAAACAAACATTAATATCAGGTATTTAACATTGAATATTTCCCATTTCCCATGAACCTGGAATTTATTATTTAATTTAGAATTACTTGATTTGTAAGCGCTTACCTTTTTTAAGCCAAATAAATAGAGCTCACATAAAATTAACCTCAAAAATATTACCCGGAGACAGAGACATACCAAGACATATTTAGACAGACACAGCGCAAGATCTAGCTTCAAATCTTTTTTTTTTTCTTTTTCCTCAGTGTCAGGAGTTAGAGATGGTCTAGATAAGTGTTCTTGAAAGCCCTGGTCTCAAGGCACAGGGAAAGAAAATCAAGTTCTAACAAAATGGTGGCAGATCTGAACCAAATGGTGGCCAGACAAAGCAAAATGGCCATCAAAAATCACCACACAGAACAGAGTTAAAACACACAGATAAACCTGGCAGTCCTCATCAAAGTGAAAGTGAAAGTGAAGTCGCTCAGTCGTATCCAACTTTTTGCGACCCGTGGACTGTAGCCCACCAAGCCTTTCCGTAAACAGTCTCTCAGAAAACCTCCTATAGAGACACAGAACTTCAGATCCAAGAACTAACATCAAAGATTTCAAGGGAGGAAAGGAAGCCAGGTTGAAAAAGAAGGGGGAGAGGGGGGCAAAAGGGGTAGCCTTACAGATGTTTCCTGCCACCTGCAGATATCCAGGCATTATGGGACTTTTCCCTGGGCCTCCAGAGAAGGGAGGACAGGAACTCGGCCTTACCAGAAATCAGAACCATAATTCGAGTTCTCTGCCAAGAGGAGGTGCTCAGTCTCCGATCCTCAGCTCAGGCTGAGGGCCCTTCGACCAGATTCCTGCATCCAGGACCAGGGGACTAGAAAAATAGGGACAGATAGGAAGGGTTAAGGAGAGGAAAGAGAGAGGGAAGGGGAGAGAGATCAATAAAGTCTTGTTCCTTACTGGTCGGGGCACTCTGGCCAGTTGTCTGCATCAGGAGGAGACCAGGGACAGAAAGGTCCCAGTTGCAGCTGCTGGGTCTGGTCCATTGGCAGGCAAGCTGGCCCCTGAGTACCGAGTGGTCAGGATGTCAGTCTCGGTGAAGAAGAGTCCCACCAGAGTCACCATTTGTTGCAGGAAGAGGGACCCCTTCCAGGGCCCGAAACTGGGCTCTTCTCTAACACTCGGAAATGAATTGTCCAAGGAGACACATGTGCTGACAAAGCAAGAGATTTTATTGGGAAAGGGCACCCAGGTGGAGAGCAGCAGGGTAAGGGAACCCAGGAAAACTGCTCTGCTGCGTGGCTCGCATTGTACACGTGGTGTCTCCTTTAGATCTTTCCCGAACTCTTCCGGTTGGTGGAGGCTTATTCCGTATTTCTTATCAGGATCTCCTGTCATAAAACCACTCATGCAAATGGTTACTATGGTGCCTGGCCAGGGTGGGCGGTTTCAATCAGTGTGCTTCCCCTAACAATTCCCTCCCTGCAAGATGGGGTATAGCCATGCCGTTGGTTCAGGCTCCTTAGGATTCTTCCGGTTCTTTCCTACACGTGTTGCCAACACCTGAGCGGTAGAAAATCCCTGTTGAGGCAAAAAAGGTTTTACCCAAGGAGGCAGGGCTTGATCAGGGTGTCCAATCTGGGGTCGGAAGATGATATCTCAGACTCGGTGTACAGTTCCCAAGTCAAAGGTGCCTTCTGAGGGCCAGCTTACATGGAAAGTCGGCCATTCTGCAGTGCAAAAAGTGATTAATTTATTCCTTTTAATTTCTACACTGAGGTCATGAGCACACATCTTGACCTCCTTAAAATTATCAATAACCAAGGATAGAGGTGTGGGGCTAGAATGGCATTGCCCCATCATCCCTGGATCAGTCAGATGTTGGTAAATTAACACAGATAATACAAACAGCCACACAGACAGATAGAGAGACAGGAGAAATACACCTCCGGGAGTCCGGAGGTAAAACCAAACGACGACAGCCTCCAGCCGTTCAGTGGGAGCAACCCGCTATTGTCTACAGAGAACAGGGGCCCTCCGTCCCCCCAACCGGGGTCAGGGACGTATCCCAACGACCCCCACCAGTGACTCGTCGGCACCTCCACCTGAGTCGTATACCGGTCTCAGAAAATAGACCCTGTCAGAAATGAAAAGAAAGACAGAAAAAAGCTTACCGGCTGCAGATGACTGTCCGGATCGGTCTTCCCGTGGAGCCGGTGGGAGATCCTGGACGAGCCCCCAAATGTTATGCCCAAGTCGTGAAATCTCCCAATGACCACCAGGGAGCTGATATCCAATGCAAAAGCAAGAGAGTTTTTATTACCAAGCTCGAGCTGGGGCTCCCACCGATACCGACACAGTGACTATAGGGAGGAGCCCCGAGCTCTTGGTTACATTGCTTATATAGGGTATGCTCAGGCGAAAAATTCGAAAAACGGGAGTCTCCGGGTCTGGTGAAGGGTTAGGTGTTGAGTTCTGATTGGTTCCCATTTCCCGGGCTTGCCATGGGTTCTGATTGGTTCCCATTTCGCGGGCTTGATTTGAATTTCCCCGGGCTGGCCAAGGGTTTTGATTGGTTTGCAGGTGGTGGGGTGAGGTCAGGGGATTTCCAAAGGCTCTTTTCCCGGAACCTTACAAACTGGAGTTTTTCTGTTAACAAAATGGAGTAGCTTAGGTCCTTCAATGAGCAATATTGAGCATCATTTCATGTCTTTCTTAGCCATCCGTGTGTCTTCTTTGGAGAAATGTCTGTTTAGATCTTTTTCCCACTTTTTAATTGGGTTGTTTTTCTTGTATTGATTTGTATGAGCTGCTTGTATGTTTTGGAAATTAATCCTTTGTCAGTTATTTGATGTGCTATTATTTCTTCCCATTCTGAGAGTTGTCTTTTCACCTTTCTTATAGTTTCCTTTGCTGTGCAAAAGCGTTTAAGTTTAATCAGGTCCCACTTGTTTACTTTTTGAGAGGGTGACAGGCAGGAAGGCCAGAGGTCTCCAAATGGAGGAAATAGCCTGCAAGTGTCAGACATTTTTATCTCTCAAGCGGCAGGAGGAAACAAACTAGTGATACTTTTTCCTTCTCTATACAAATTTAAAAAGAAAATTCTCTTAAAATACTGTGTTGCCATAATGACACCTGGTTTCACCTGAAGTTAACCAATGCCTTTTTCTTATGGAAATGTTTATCTTAAGCTATGCTATTGTACTATGCATTTACCCCAAACTCTGTCTTCAAGTTGGTTCCACCTTTTGGCTCAGAACCTACTTGACAAAACCAATATGTTATACTCAGATATTGTTCCTCTAATCTATGTAAATGAAACTATTTGTATGGTGATCTGCCCTTCTTCAAGATTCAAGTTAATCATTTTATGGCCCAGGATGAACCATTTGGTGCCAAGATTATCCCAAAATGCATGTTTTGGGTGAGGGGCCTGGTGCCATTCTGAGTTTTAAGACATTCCTTTCTTTCATTAACAGACTGCTAGTGACTATATAACATCCAGCTGAAGACTAGCAGAGGGGTACTCTTTCTGCCCCCTTCTGATGCCTATGTCAGAAGCTTTCTCTATCTCCTTTATACTTTAATAAAACTTTGTTACACAAAAGCTCTGAGTGATCAAGCCTTGTCTCTGGCCCCGGATTGAATTCTTCTCTGGGGCCAAGAATCCTGGCATCGTGATTCAACAACAACCTTTCACTTTTGTTTTTATTTCCATTACTCTAGGAGGTGGGTCATAGAGGATCTTGCTTTGATTTATGATATCGAGTATTCTGCCTATGTTTTCCTCTAACATTTTTATAGTTCCTGGTCTTATATTTAGATCATTAATCCATTCTGAGTTTCTCTTTGAGTATGGTGTTAAGAAGTGTTCTAATTTCATTCTTTTACATGTAGCTGTCCAGTTTTCCCATCACCTGTCGGGAGCTGAGTTAGGCATTACTGACAAAATGGAGGCACGGCCCAAATCCCTTCTCCTCATCTCACAGGCACGGCCCTGGGATGAAGGAGTTAGGCCTTGTAATTCTGACTTGTTCTTTCCGTTCTTTGGTTGATTTGGCTGGAAAGAATGTTAAGGTGCTTGAGAGAAGCATGAGAAAGCACAAAGCCTTCTACCCTTATGCCCAGAAAATAATCTTAAAAATAACCGTTGACATTTGTTCAAGGATCTTTGCAAAGAATGTCCCAGGATGAGCAGGTAGGCCACAGCTTGAGGCCATGGGAAAGATTATTATCTGAGACCCGTTTGTGAGGGAAATATTTATGGCAAAAGAAGATTGCTGAGTTTAGGGTTTAGCAATAATTAAGAATAGCTAGAAGCCTTTTTAGGAGATAGTCATCTTAAGATGCTAGGGGCAGACAGGATTTAGAAAGATAAGAAATAAACTGAGGAATGTAGCATGAGTTACAATGTAATCACAAGTTAAGTACAGTAAATCTGGGGAGGGAGGGAACTAAAAACCTCTGACCTAATGCTTTTGTCAAAGTATAAAAGAGAACCTGAAGCTTGAAATAAAGATATAGTCCCATGAGTCAGAGGCTACATCAAGGTGTAGTTCTGTACTATGAGTCAGAGGCTACATCATCTTTCACCGACACCACTCACCCCTTCAGGCTGATTCCCTGGCTGCTGGAGCTGGACTCCAGCAATCACCACTTATTGAAGACGTTGTCTTTGCCCCATTGTATATTCTTGCCTCCTGTCTTCTTCCATTGGTCTATATTTCTGTTTTTGTGAAGCACAGATTTTTATGCTACAGGAATAAACAAACTTATTTCTCATTGGCAAAAATGTGTTGATTGTAATGGTTCCTATTTTGATTCATAAAGATGTGTTTGAGTCTAGTTATAATGATTTAAAATTCATGGTCTGAAACCGCAATTACCTTTGCAGCAACCTAATACTTTGCTTGTTTTTACAGGTCATCTTAAACCAAGAGTTTAAATAAAATGGGCTATCAGAATCAGTAGTTTTTCTTTTTAATGCTCAAACTGGTATCTAGCTTCGCTGAATTGGTGAAGATGGGCTTGAGAAATACAAACTGAACTTTCATTCTAGTCAAAGAACAATCTTGTGCTTCAAAGATAGGAACCCAGGGACTTCTCTGGCAGTCCAGTGGTTAAGACTCTGTGCTTCCAGCACAGGGGATGTGGATTCAATCCCTGGTTGGGGAACTAAGATTTCACATGTGGTACAGACAAAAAAAAAAATTTTTTTTTTAATTTAAAAAAAGATGGGAACCAAAACTTGCTCAAAGCAATTCGTCTGAACCTACCTGGAATCTTTGCATGGTAAAACTAGTTGTTTTCACTGTCCATTTACCTGCTGAAGTGCCCTTTGCATTTGGAAAGCAAAGAGGTAATAGTGTTACCATGTTTGCAAAACTACTAGAGAAAGATTGATAAACAATTTATAACCACTTTCACAGCAAAGAACACATTTGTCTGAGCATTTGGAAGCTGCTATTTGCAGTCAGTTAACAATTCCCAAGATGTGATAGGTAGCCCTCCAGGATGGTCCCCAGTGATCCTCTGATATTTTGGAATCCTTTTCCCTGAAGTGGTGGCTGAACTTAGTGACTTGGTTCTAATCAACAGAATAAGGCCCAAGCGATGGTGACTGGAGACTTGGTCATAAAGGGCAATGTGTCCTTTCTTTTGCATCCTCATGATCATCTGCTCTAGAGCAGGCTGGCGGCCCTGTGTGAGCAGCCCTGTGAGGAAGCCAACATGACAAAGAATTGGCAACTCTGGCCAACAACCTTGTGAGTATTTTTGGAAGGGAGTCTTCTTGCCTCATCAAGCTTTGAATGACTGTAGTCCTAGCTGACACCTCGATTGCAACCTTCTGAGAGACCTTGAGCCAGAACCACCCAGCCACGCTGCTTCCTGACTTTTCCCTCACAGAAACTGTGAGATAAGAAATGATCATTGTTTTAAGATGCTAACGCTTGGGGTGATTTGCTATGCAGCAATGGCTAGCTAACACAGAGGGGTATCATGCTTCTTCTAGATTTATCCCTTTATTTATTCAGCAGGTATTTCTTGAGAAACTACCACATGCCAGGCATTGTGTTTATGGGATTCTCCAGCCAAGAGTCTTGGAGTGGGTTGCCATTCCCTTCTCAAAGGCAATGTGTATGCAGAGGTTAATCATCTACTGAACATAGGAAACGTGCTTAAGGGACCCCTGGTTTCTGGGCTCTATATACATAGCATACAGGTAAAATTTTTACCCTTGGAAAACTGTGGTGATTATCTTTGGAAATACCATCTACCACCTAGAGTTACTACTATACATTTGCTATTTATATATTAATGGCCCAACAAATATTTATAGATTGAATACTTCTCTGTGAATTGTGCTCACCTGTTGAAACTAGAGATGACACTACAAACCTCTGTCCTTACTATGTCCCCTCAATATTTGTGTATTGAAACCTAACTCTCAAGGTGATGGTAGTAGGAGGTAGGACCTTTGGGAGGTGATTAGGTCATTAGGGTAAAGCCCTAATGAATGAGTCTCTTATACAAGAGACCCAAGAGAGCTCCCTTACTTCTGTGAGGACCAGTATAGGCCAGTAGAATCTTTCTAGCATGCCATATATATATATATATACCATACCATACCATATACCATATACTGTACCATATATATATATATATCAAATACCAGTCATTTCAGCAATGAAAAATTATCTCTAACATATTTATTAACATCCTCTGGGTATAGATTTAGATAATGACATTTGTAGTGCTTAAACTTCTCTGGAATGTGGGTTCAAATGCTAACTAACCACCTCTAAGGATTAATCTAAGGATTAATTAAGCTAAGGATTAGTATTAAGGAGTAAAGTTCATCCGGGCTGGCACACTAAGCGCGGGCAAGAGGAGTTACCCCATGTCCGAGGTCAGGGCACCAGCCTAGAGTGCCAGGCTGCGATGGCTCAGGAACGGCCGAGAGGAGCTACCCTGTGTCTGAGGTTGGGGCGACGACCGAGAGGAGCTACCCCACGTCCAAGGCCAGGGGCGGCCGGGAGAAGCCACCTCATGCCCGAGACCAGGGGTGGTGACTCTGAGGAGCCACCCTGAGCCCAAGCCCAAGGCCAGGGGCAGCAGCTGGGAGGAGCCACCCACACCCGAGCCCATGGCTGGTGGCCGGGAGGAGCAACCCGAGGAGCGGTGGCTGCACAGGCACAGGAGGGCCTAAAGGAGCTATCTCACGTTGAAGGTCAGGAACGGCGGCGGTAAGGAGATACCCCTCGTCCAAGGTAAGGAGCAGCGGCTGTGCTTTGCTGGAGGAGCAGTGAAGAGACACCCCACGCCCAAGGTAAGAGAAACCCAAATAAGATGGTAGGTGTTGCAAGAGGGCATCAGAGGGCAGACACACTGAAACCATACTCACAGAAAACTAGTTAATCTAACCACACTAGGACCACAGCCTTGTGTAACTCAATGAAACTAAGCCATGCCTACAGGGCAACCCAAGATGGGCAGGTCATGATGGAGAGGGCTGACAGAATGTGGTCCACTGGAGAAGGGAATGGCAAGCCACTTCAGTATTCTTGCCTTGAGAACCCCATGAACAGTATGAAAAGGCAAAATGATAGGATACCAAAAGAGAATCTCCCCAGGTCGTTAGGTGCCCAATATGCTACTGGAGATCAGTGGAGAAATAACTCCAGAAAGAATGAAGGGATGGAGCCAAAGCAAAAACAATACCCAGTTGTGCATGTGACTGGTGATAGAAGCAAGATCTGATGCTGTAAANCTGATAATAGTGATATTAGGTTGGTGCAAAAGTTTTGCCTCATCCGCCATATTCACCTGACCTCTTGCCAGCCACCCACCACTTCTTCAAGCATCTTGACCCCTTTTCTGGGGGAAATGCTTCCACAACCAGCAGGAGGCAGAATATGCTTTCCAAGAATTTAATCAAATCCTGAAGCACAGATTTTTTAAAAATTATTCATTTATTTTTAAAATTTATTTTTTAATTGATGGATAATTGCTTTACAGAATTTTGTTGTTTTCTGTCAAACCTCAACATGAATCAGCCATAAGTCCTGATAAGCCATATGTCCCCTCCCTCTTGAACCTCCCTCTCATCTCCCTCCCCATCCCATCCCTCTAGGTTGGTACAGAGACCCTGTTTGAGATCCCTGAGATATACAGCAAATTCCCTTTCGCTATCTATTTTACATATGGGAATGTAAGTTTCCATGTTACTCTCTCCATACATCTCACCCTTTCCTGGCTTCTCCCCATGTCTATGAGTCTGTTCTCTATGTCTGTTCCTCCATTGCTGCCCTGTAAATAAATTCTTTGGTACCATCTTTCTAGATTATGTATATACGCATTAGTATGCGATATTTATCTTTCTCTTTCTGACATACTTCACTCTGTATAATAGCCTCTAGGTTCATCCACCTCATTGGAACTGACTCAATGTGTTCCTTTCTATGGCTAGGTGATATTCCATTGTGTATATGTACCACAACTTCTTTATCCATTCATCTGTTGATGGACATCTAGGTTGCTTCCATGTCCTAGCTATTGTACACAGTGCTGCACTGAACATTGGGGTACATGTGTCTTTTTCATTTTTGGTTTCCTCAGGGTATATGCTTAGCAGTGGGATTGCTGGGTTATATGGTGGTTTTATTCCTAGTTTTTTAAGGAGTCTCCATACCGTCTTCCATAGTGACTATCAATTTACATTCCCACCAACAGCGCAAGTGTTTATCCACACCCTCTCCTGTTTGTAGATTTTTTGATGAGGGCCATTCTGACCGGTGTGAGGTGATACTTCATTGCAGTTTGGATTTGCATTTCTCTAATAATGAGTGATATTGAGCATCGTTTCATGTCTTTCTTAGCCATCTGTATGTCTTTGGAGAAATGTCTGGTTAGATCTTTTCCCCCCTTTTTAATTGGGTGGTTTTTCTGGAATTGAGTTGTATGAGCTGCTTGTATATTTTGGAAATTAATCCTTTGTCAGTTGTTTGATTTGCTATTATTTCCTCCCGTCCTGAGGGTTGTCTTTTCACCTTTCTTATCGTTTCCTTTGCTGTGCAAAAGCGTTTAATCAGGTCCCACTTGTTTACTTTGGTTTTTATTTCCATTACTCTAGGAAGAGGGCCATAGAGGATCTTGCTTTGATTTATGATATCGAGTGTTCTGCCTATGTTTTCCTCTAACATTTTTATAGTTCCTGGTCTTATATTTAGATCATTAATCCATTCTGAGTTTCTCTTTGAGTATGGTGTTAAGAAGTATTCTCATTTCATTCTTTGACATGTAGCTGTCCATTTTTCCCATCACCGATTATTGAAGAGGTTGTCTTTGCCGCATTGTATATTCTTGCCTCCTGTCTTGTTCCATTGGTCTATATTTCTGTTTTGGCAAAGCACAGATTTTTATGCTACAGGAATAAACAAACTTATTTCTCGTTGACATAAATGTGTTGATTGTAATGGTTCCTAGTTTGATTCACAAAGATGAGTTTGAGTCTAGTTATAATGATTTAAATTTCGTGGTCTGAACCCACAATTACATTTGCAGCAACCTAATACTTTGCTTGTTTTACAAGTCATCTTCGACCAAGAGTTTAAGTAGAATGGGCTATCAGAATCAGTAGTTTTTCTTTTTAATGCTCAAACTGGTATCTAGCTTTGCTGAATTGGTGAAGACGGGCTTGAGAAATACAAACTGAACTTTCATTCTAGTCAAAGAACAATCTTGTGCTTCGCAGATAGGAACGCAGGGATTTCTCTGGCAGTCCAGTGGTTAAGACTCTGTGCTTCCAGCACAGGGGATGTGGGTTCAATCCCTGGTCGGGGAACTAAGATTCCACATGCTGTGCAGCCAAAAAAAAATTTTTTTTTTNGGGATTTCTCTGGCAGTCCAGTGGTTAAGACTCTGTGCTTCCAGCACAGGGGATGTGGGTTCAATCCCTGGTCGGGGAACTAAGATTCCACATGCTGTGCAGCCAAAAAAAAATTTTTTTTTTTAATTTAAAAAAAGATGGGAATGAAAACTTGCTCAAAGCAATTCGTCTGAACCTACCTGGAATCTTTGCATGGCAAAACTAGTTATCACTGTCCATTTACCTGCTGAAGTGCCCTTTGCATTTGAAAAGCAAAGAGGTAATAGTGTTACCATGTTTGCAAAGCTACCAGAGAAAGGTTGATAAACAATTTATAATCACTTTCACAGCAAAGAACACATTTGTCTGAGCATTTGGAGGTTGCAATTTACAGTCAGTTAACAATTGCCAAGGTGTGGTAGGTAGCCCTCCAGGATGGTCCCCAGTGATCCTCTGATATTTTGGAATCCTTTTCCCTGAAGTGGTAGCTGAACTTAGTGACTTGGTTCTAATCAACAGAACAAGGCCCAAGTGATGGTGACTGGAGACTTGATCATAAAGGGCAATGTGCCCTTCCTTTTGCATCCTCATGATCATCTGCTCTAGAGCAGGCTGGCGGCCCTGTGTGAGCAGCCCTGTGAGGAAGCCAACATGACAAAGAATTAGCAACTCTGGCCAAAACCTCGTGAGTATTCTTGGGAGGGGGTCTTCTTGCCTCATCAAGCTTTGAATGACTGTAGTCCTAGCTGACACCTCGATTGCAACCTTCTGAGAGACCTTGAGCCAGAACCACCCAGCCACGCTGCTTCCTGACTTTTCCCTCACAGAAACTGTGAGATAAGAAATGATCATTGTTTTAAGATGCTAACGCTTGGGGTGATTTGCTATGCAGCAATGGTTAGCTAACACAGAGGGGTATCATGCTTCTTCTAGATTTATCCCTTTATTTATTCAGCAGGTATTTCTTGAGAAACTACCACATGCCAGGCACTGTGTTTATGGGATTCTCCAGCCAAGAGTCTTGGAGTGGGTTGCCATTTCCTTCTCAAAGGCAATGTGTATGCAGAGGTTAATCATCTACTGAACATAGGAAACATGCTTAAGGGACCCCTGGTTTCTGGGCTCTATATACATAGCATACAGAAAAAAATTTACCCTTGGAAAACTGTGGTGATTATCTTTGGAAATACCATCTACCACCTAGAGTTACTACTATACATTTGCTATTTATATATTAATGGCCCAACAAATATTTATAGATTGAATACTTCTCTGTGAATTGTGCTCACCTGTTGAAACTAGAGATGACACTACAAACCTCTGTGCCTACTATGTCCCCTCAAAATTTGTGTATTGAAACCTAACTCCCAAGGTGATGGTTATAGGAGGTGGGACCTTTGGGAGGTGATTAAGTCATTAGGGTAAAGCCCTAGTGAATGAGTCTCTTCTAGAAGAGACCCAAGAGAGCTCCCTTACTTCTGTGAGGACCATTAGGCCAGTAGAATCTTTCTAGCATGCTATATATATATATATACATATCAAATACCATTCATTTCGGCAATGAAAAATCATCTCTAACATAGTTATTAACATCCTCTGGGTATAGATTTAGATAACGACATTTGTAGTGCTTAAACTTCTCTGGAATGTGGGTTCAAATGGCAACTAACCACCTCTAAGGATTAATCTAAGGATTAGCTTTAAGGAGTAAAGTCCATTTATACACGTTTACACATTTACACCACACTCTTTATACCATAGAGACGATATGTGGGCATGTATTGTCTAAACCCTAACTTTCTGAGTACAAGCTGCCCCAGTGAGCCACCATTGTCTGCCAGTGCTCCAGGGGCAGGCTCTGTCCCTGGATGCTGGGTGGGTGGATCAGTCTAATTCTGGTTGGGAAGCTCCCTTCTTGGCATATGAAAGTGAAAAAAATGAAAGTCGCACAGTTGTGTCCCAACTCTTTGCAATTGCATGGACTGCAGCCTGTCCTCGTCTATCCATGAAATTCTCCAGGCAAGAGTATTGGAGTGGGTTGCCATTTCTTTCTCCCAGTGATCTTCCCAAGCCGGGGATCGAACCCAGGTCTCCTGCATTGCAGGCAGATTCTTTACCAACTGAGCCAGTATCAGCTCTATCGAGGGTGAAGTTAACAATTTTCTCTCTACCTGCCAACTTCTTTGTTTTGTCTTTGTAAGTCATTCGCATTTCAGGTTGGCAAGAGTTATCTATTGGGCACCTTCAAACACCCCAGCTGCAAACTGGCATGCGCCTGGCCTTTCTGAGAGGTCTTCCAAGAATCCTCTTGACAGACTTTTGAACTCGTGCCTGTTGACCTTCTCCCACTTAAACCATGCTTCAAAGCAGGCCTTGACCCCACATCTCTGTATCCCCAGCATCTAACACACAACCTGGTACATAGTAGGTGCTCAGTGAATATTTAATGAGTGAGTCATTGATAGCAGGACATGCTTGTTGAGAGGCTTTTTAGGAGTGTTGGTCAATAGCTCATTAGAAACCTGCTTGAAATGACTGAGATAAGCAACCTTAGATGACTCGAGCAAACACAAAGAATTTCCTAGAAACAATGTCTCTTTTTTCTTTTAACATATGTTCCTGTTTTTGTCTTTTCCATTACTCATTGAAAATAGCAACGACCTTTGCTGTCCACCTGAAATTATCATAACATTGTTAACTGGCGATACTCCAATACAAATTAAAGTGTAATTAAAAATAAAGTAGAAAAAATAGAACTAAAAAAAAAGAAAGTAGCAACTATAGAATTCCCTGGTGGTCTAGTGGTTAAGACTCAGGAACATGTGTTCACATATATGTGTATATATATATGTATGTATGTGTATATAAATGGGGCTTCCCTGGTGACCCAGACAGTAGACTCTGCCTTGAAAACATATTCATTTCATTTAATGTTAGTTTATCCAGAGGCTATTCTAACAAATTGATTGATTACCTATGTTTTGAGGTCATCTTACGGTCTACTACGAGTTCTGTTAAATAAAAAAGAAACAACAAAGTCCTACTGTATGGCACAGGGAACTATATTCAGTATTTACTCTGTGTTAAAGCATAATGGAAAAGAATATAGAAAAGAATGTCTATATGTATATAACTGAGTCACTTTGTTGTAGAGATTGGCACAACATTGTAAATCAACTGCACTTCGACAAAAAATTAAATATAAAATTTAAATAACAGAGGAAAACCTCGATGGTAGGTACTGAATAAATGATTGCTGAATTATTATAAAATCTTTAAAAATGATGGCAATAGAGGCATGTTTTTTCAGTATTATCATATGTAAGTAACTGATAATGCATAGTTTAGGGCAACCTCTAAAACCATTGGCCCACATTTTTGTCCTACCTGTGAACTTAATTTATTTGTGTTATTCGTCATTCTTAGCTAAAGCATAAATTCCTTTCTTAAGATACTAAGTTTGAGATACCAGAAGTTCCAACATCTGACACCACTTAGTTGTGGGGCCTTGAATAAAGTGTTCTTCTCTGCACCTTGATTTCAGTTTTCCCTTCTGTCAAATGTAGATACTGGAATGTGAAGTCAACCGTTTATTCAGTTATACCCAGAACCTAAACTAGGATGAGGCAAGTAAACCGCTCACCTTGGGAGTAAAATTTAAGGGGGATTGGGTGGGGTCGCCAAAACACCTCAGTAATCAAGAAAAGTAGTATTTCAATGCAGTATTTAAAGAAATCAAAGTTAATACAAAAGATGTATTATGACCAAGATATCAATATTTTAAAGATGGGATCACTGCTGCTGATTTTTCCTTTAGCCTCTGACTCCAGTGTGGTTTAACATGGCACTGTAACTGATCCGGATTTTTCTTTTTCTTTCCTTCTTTTTTTTTCTTTTGCCGTGGTGCACACCTCGGGGGATCTTAGTTCCCTGACCAGGGGCCAAACGTGTGCCCCCTGGAAGTGGAAAGGTAGAGTCCTAACCCTTGGATCACCAGGGGAGTCCCTGATTTTTCAATAAACACTTCATTAAACCATCATTCATGTTATTGCCCTCTTAAATTTTGCACTGGGATTGAGTCCTGGTCCTGTTACATACATTTAATGAATGCCTGCCATTTACTGAGCACTGTTGGGACATAGCAGCCCTTGCTTTCAAGGAGCTCACAACTTTATTAGGAAAAACAGGAGAGTCAGCAGAGAGTAAGCAGGACAATGGGAGACGTTTGGGGACAGAGTTAAGCAATGGAAGGAATGATATCAGATGAGCCCATGTGGACTAAAACACATAGCATTTCATCCCGAGGTGGTATGTATCACAGAGCAGTGATGAATGCAGGCTGGAGATGGAGGCCTTGGAGTCAAGCCCTACCTCTTCTAATTCTAACTGGCTGTGTAATCTTGTGCAGTGTATCCTTTTAACTTCCCCGCACTTCTGTTTCTTTCCTCATTAGTAAAAGTGAGAAGAAGAATTACATCAACTTAAGGGGGTTGTGAGGGTGACTTGAGCTCATATAGTGAGTCCTGAGAATAGAGCCGGAACTTAGGAAAAATTGTTAAATGTTACTTTTAACTAGAAAACACTCACTTTGAGCAAGGAGAAGCTCTATTAAAGTTAAACCCAGCTCTTTTCTAGGCAAGCTGGTAAGAGTTGTGGTGATGTTTATCTTTCCCTGACTTGTCACTCTGTCCCAAACCANGCAAACACCTCAGCTGCAAACTGGCATGCGCCTGGCCCTTCTGAGAGGTCTTCCAAGAATCCTCTTGACAGACCTTTGAACTCTTGTCTGTTGACCTTCTCCCACTTACACCATGCTTCAAAGCAGGCTTTGACCCCACATCTCTGTATCCCCAGCATCTAACACACAACCTGGTATGGTAGGTGCTCAGTGAATGTTTGTTTAATGAGTGAGTCATTGATAGCAGGACATGCTTTTTGAGGGGCTTTTTATGAGTGTTGGTCAATAGCTCATTAGAAACCTGCTTGAAATGACTGAGATAAGCAACCTTAGATGACTCGAGCAAACACAAAGAATTTCCTAGAAACAATGTCTCTTTTTTCTTTTAACATATGTTCCTGTTTTTGTCTTTTCCATTACTCATTGAAAATAGCAACGACCTTTGCTGTCCACCTGAAATTATCATAACATTGTTAACTGGCGATACTCCAATACAAATTAAAGTGTAATTAAAAATAAAGTAGAAAAAATAGAACTAAAAAAAAAGAAAGTAGCAACTATAGAATTCCCTGGTGGTCTAGTGGTTAAGACTCAGGAACATGTGTTCACATATATGTGTATATATATATGTATGTATGTGTATATAAATGGGGCTTCCCTGGTGACCCAGACAGTAGACTCTGCCTTGAAAACATATTCATTTCATTTAATGTTAGTTTATCCAGAGGCTATTCTAACAAATTGATTGATTACCTATGTTTTGAGGTCATCTTACGGTCTACTACGAGTTCTGTTAAATAAAAAAGAAACAACAAAATCCTACTGTATGGCACAGGGAACTATATTCAGTATTTACTCTGTGTTAAAGCATAATGGAAAAGAATATAGAAAAGAATGTCTATATGTATATAACTGAGTCACTTTGTTGTAGAGATTGGCACAACATTGTAAATCAACTGCACTTCGACAAAAAATTAAATATAAAATTTAAATAACAGAGGAAAACCTCGATGGTAGGTACTGAATAAATGATTGCTGAATTATTATAAAATCTTTAAAAATGATGGCAATAGAGGCATGTTTTTTCAGTATTATCATATGTAAGTAACTGATAATGCATAGTTTAGGGCAACCTCTAAAACCATTGGCCCACATTTTTGTCCTACCTGTGAACTTAATTTATTTGTGTTATTCGTCATTCTTAGCTAAAGCATAAATTCCTTTCTTAAGATACTAAGTTTGAGATACCAGAAGTTCCAACATCTGACACCACTTAGTTGTGGGGCCTTGAATAAAGTGTTCTTCTCTGCACCTTGATTTCAGTTTTCCCTTCTGTCAAATGTAGATACTGGAATGTGAAGTCAACCGTTTATTCAGTTATACCCAGAACCTAAACTAGGATGAGGCAAGTAAACCGCTCACCTTGGGAGTAAAATTTAAGGGGGATTGGGTGGGGTCGCCAAAACACCTCAGTAATCAAGAAAAGTAGTATTTCAATGCAGTATTTAAAGAAATCAAAGTTAATACAAAAGATGTATTATGACCAAGATATCAATATTTTAAAGATGGGATCACTGCTGCTGATTTTTCCTTTAGCCTCTGACTCCAGTGTGGTTTAACATGGCACTGTAACTGATCCGGATTTTTCTTTTTCTTTCCTTCTTTTTTTTTCTTTTGCCGTGGTGCACACCTCGGGGGATCTTAGTTCCCTGACCAGGGGCCAAACGTGTGCCCCCTGGAAGTGGAAAGGTAGAGTCCTAACCCTTGGATCACCAGGGGAGTCCCTGATTTTTCAATAAACACTTCATTAAACCATCATTCATGTTATTGCCCTCTTAAATTTTGCACTGGGATTGAGTCCTGGTCCTGTTACATACATTTAATGAATGCCTGCCATTTACTGAGCACTGTTGGGACATAGCAGCCCTTGCTTTCAAGGAGCTCACAACTTTATTAGGAAAAACAGGAGAGTCAGCAGAGAGTAAGCAGGACAATGGGAGACGTTTGGGGACAGAGTTAAGCAATGGAAGGAATGATATCAGATGAGCCCATGTGGACTAAAACACATAGCATTTCATCCCGAGGTGGTATGTATCACAGAGCAGTGATGAATGCAGGCTGGAGATGGAGGCCTTGGAGTCAAGCCCTACCTCTTCTAATTCTAACTGGCTGTGTAATCTTGTGCAGTGTATCCTTTTAACTTCCCCGCACTTCTGTTTCTTTCCTCATTAGTAAAAGTGAGAAGAAGAATTACATCAACTTAAGGGGGTTGTGAGGGTGACTTGAGCTCATATAGTGAGTCCTGAGAATAGAGCCGGAACTTAGGAAAAATTGTTAAATGTTACTTTTAACTAGAAAACACTCACTTTGAGCAAGGAGAAGCTCTATTAAAGTTAAACCCAGCTCTTTTCTAGGCAAGCTGGTAAGAGTTGTGGTGATGTTTATCTTTCCCTGACTTGTCACTCTGTCCCAAACCACTTTCCCTTAGTTCCAGTTGAGCAGGAAAAGCCGTTTCATCTTTGGCAGTTCTTCCAAATTCAGTAGACTGTGACTGGTCATTTAGAAAGTTAATGAACAATTGATGGCTCATGTACAAATGTACAAAACCTCACCATTTTTTCTCGGAACCTTTGATATAAACAAATGGACACCATAATGTTCCCCCTTAGAATGTACATGGCATCTCTTATTCACCATGTTTTAGAGGGAGACTGATATGAGCCCTTGGAGGTGGGTAGAAGTGACCTTCCAGTACCTTACAAAATCTTGTGAATAGGAGCACAGGGCTGAACTGGGAAGAGCATTTTACTTCTACTGGACTGAAGGACTAGAAATTTTGCTTTTTCAGCTCAACAAGATTCCACCACCTTAGTTTGAATCAACTGGATATTTGGAGAGGGTCTAAGAGGGTACCATCTCTGCTCCCCTAATTTATTCCTGTAACTCTGTCAGCTCTGATGTTGTTAAAAAAAAAAAAAAAAAAGTCCCACTATTTAAAAAGTACTCCTCAGTTTTCCAAATTGTCTCAAAATTTAAACATGGACTAAGTGATAGATGGTATTTATGAATTGTTCATTATTTTCTTAACTATAATAATAGCACTGTAGTCATACAAGGAAAACATTTTCCTTCCTTCTGTCCTTCCTTTTGAGAAGCATATTAAAAGTAAAAAGGACATAATAACTGAGATTTGCTTTACAGAAAACTTGAACCCCCTCAAAAAAGTGTGGGGGGTACCTGATAAAACAAGAACGGCAAGGCATTGGTTGTTGGATCTGGATAAGTCCAGAGTGGTTACTTGTAGCGTCTGCTTTTATGTAATTTGGAAATTTTCCCAACAACAAAACATGTTTTGGGAACTTCCCTGGCAGTCCAGTGGTTAAGACTTTGCGCTTCTATTGCAGAGGCTTCAGGTTTGATCATTGGTTGGGAAACTAAGATCCCACAGGCCATGCAGAGATTCCAAAGAGAAAAACACACAATATTGTATTTTTAAGCACTGTTTCTCAGTCTTGCCTTGGCACCCCCATCTGGGCAACAGGCTGGCATTATCCCTTCCTCAATCCTGTAAAGTGGTTTCTCTACCAGTCTGCGGGTGTGAATTGCGGGTGCAGTTGAAATAGAGACCCTCTCAGTCCTTGGAGCAGTCATAGAACCTAAGGCAGAGGGTGGGGCTCTTGGAGCAGTCAGTTTCTGCCCTGGTAGCCGGGGACCATATGTAACCTCAACCTTCTACCCTGGATTGCTGTTCTGATAATCACTGTCTTTGAGCCAAGGGGTGAAAAAACACTGACTCAAGACTATTCCTGTTAAAAAGTAAATATTCCTTGGGAGGAGTTGACCCAGCAAGCTATTATCAACTCTTAACACCTCAAGTGCTTCAGCTATCAACTCTCCTGATCCTGACAGCTCAGTGACACCTCCCCTGGATAATGGGTGAGTTTTGGACTATGGCCAAGATTGGGTGGGATAAGACCCTGGGGAAACCAGTGAGCTGGGCTCCAGAATGAAGTTGGCCTGAGGGGAAGTGGGGAGGAAAGATGCTGAGATGTTAGAGCTGGGTGGTGGTGGTATTGGGAAGAATTGTGGGGAGGGGTGTTCCAGGGAACCCCAGAAGGAAGAAATTACATTCTCTGATTCTTCTCAGAACAGAGCTCCTTCTAGGCTGCTTCACAGCAGTGTCATGTAATAGTTCCACATGGAGAAGTAACTCACCAAGAAACTTCCCAGGTCTTCTACCCCCTTGCAGATTTATGTACACCTGAAATTTTACCAAGTCGTTAAAGGACTGCACTCAGGGGAATTCTTCAGTTCAGTTCAGTCACTCAGTCGTGTCCGAGTTTGTGACCCCATGGACTGCAGCACGCCGGGCTTGCCTGTCCATCACCAACTCCCGGAGCTTACTCAAACTCATGTCCATTGAGTCGGTGATGCCATCCAACCATTTCACCCTCTGTTGTCCCCTTCTCCTCCCACCTTCAGTCTTTCCCAGCATCAGGGTCTTTCCCAATGAGTTAGTTCTTTGCATCAGGTGGCGAAAGTATTTGAGCTTCAGCCTCAGCATCAGTCCTTCCAATGAATATTCTGGACTGATCCCCTTAGGATGGACTGGTTGGATCTCCTAAGAGTCTTCTCCAACACTACAGTTCAAAAGCATCAATTCTTTGGCACTCAGCTTTCTTTATAGTCCAACTCTCACATCCATACATGACTACTGGAAAAACCATAGCTTTGACTAGACAGACCTTTGTCGGCAAAGTAATGTCTCTGCTCTTTAGGTTGCTGTCTAGGTTGGTCTTGGCTTTTCTTCCAAGGAGCAAGCATCTTTTCATTTCATGGCTGCAGTCACCATTTGCAGTGATATTGGAGCTCCCCAAAATAAAGTCTCTCAACTGTTTCCATTGTTTCCCCATCTATTTGCCATGAAGTGATGGGACTGGATGCCATCAACTTAGTTTTCTGAATGTTGAGTTTTAAGCCAACTTTTTCACTCTCCTCTTTCATTTTCATCTAGAGGCTCTTTAGTTCTTCTTCGCTTTCTGCCATAAGTTTGTTGTCACCTGCATATCTCAATCAAACGCTCCAAGTGAGTTTTTATCCTTTTGTTTTCATTTGGGTTCCCTCAGAAGCAGAAACTGAAACACTATTGTTGGGGGAGTAGGGCTAGGAATCACACCAGCCCTAGACTGGTTTCCCTTGGAGATTTTTTTTTAATATAAGAAATCAATACACTTCCAGCTTATTTAAGGCCCAGTTATCCTGGATTTTGATAACTCACAACCAAGCTTCAGTTCAGTTCAGTTCAGTCGCTCAGTCATGTCTGATTCTTTGTGACCCCATGAACCACAGCACACCAGGCCTCCCTGCCCATCACGAATTCCCAGAGTCCACCCAAACCAAACTTAATCCCAACCAATTCAGAGTCCTACCAAGAGTGGGAAGATCCTGGGGATAAATTCAACTCAAAGGCTACAGCAAACACTTTGAGGTAAGCCAGGGAAGCTGAGGTCTTTCCAAACCAAAGAGGCAGGAATGAAGTCAACAAAGCTTCAGGGGCTGCAATGAGCGCAAATGGAGCCAACAGAATGTTGGGGAGAAAGCTAGAAGTCCCTTCTATGCCTAGACTGTGGTGCTTAAAGGTAGAGAACACAGAAAAGAGAAGATTAGAAGTTAGGATGGCTAAGACTTTGTGATCAATTAGGCATCAGAGGTGAGGAGAGAGAAGAGCGAAGGAAAGATGGTCCCAGGTCTGTGGCTTGGGAAACTGGATAGATGGTGCTGCCATTTTGAGTGAGGGCACTCAGGGGAGAGAGATTTAGACAGACAATCAGATTTGGAGAGGTGAGTTTTGGACCCATTGGGGTTAAGGTGCTCATGGGAGATCAGAGTGGAGATCTTTTTAAGCTGTTGGATGTGGACTCCACAAAGGAGAGCAGGGCTAGAAACATTCATCTAGACCAGTCGGTCTATAGATGGGCTTCATGGCAAGGATATGTTCAGGACAATGAGGAAATTGTGTGGGATGAGAAGACAACAGTTGGCTTGTTAACAGCATCTAAGCATGGGAAAAAAAGGCCAAGTAACCTATGAAGAAGAATGGGAGGAAGTGGCAAGAGATGAGGCAGAAAAGGAGTGGGGTGGTGTATTCCAGCATCCAAGTGAAGGAGGAGTTTCAAGAGGGGTCATGAGCAACGTGAAACAACACACAGAAATGTCTAATAAATGCTGTCGGTGCCAAGCCTGCATTTCCTCATCTCTTATCAGTGTATGCAGCCAAATTTCCAGCTGCCAGAACCGGCATCGCTTTGAGTCTGGACTTTCTCTGGTTTCCAGAACCTGCTCTGTCCATCGACATGGAGGGCTGGAAATGCCAGGGAATTGAGGCATGCCATTTCACCTCAAATAGCCACCAGCTGATGGTTGCCGAAAGCTGGTGTATAACTATTTCAGCTACCTTGCCCCTTGAGCAATGTAATTCTGAGATTCAGATTCTACACCATTTCCCAGAGTTCCCTGAAACAGGATTAAGTTCTGGTTGCAGAGCACAGTGACTTGTTTAATAACACACTCTGTGTTGACTTTCTTCCCTTGCCTTCTCACTTCTTCACTCCTTTACCTGTATTTCCTGGGATCTCCTTGCAAATAAACCACTTACACTCGAATCCTTCCCTCAGGTTTTACTTTTAGGGGAACTCAGATTATCTAGAAAGAGAAAGCCTGGGAAACATCCATGGGAATGGGTTTCTGTAGCTAGCTCCATTGGTGACTTGAGTAACAAAGTTGGGAATGGAAGGAGAGAGGCTTCATTTCAGGGAGATAAATGAATGAGAGGAATGATGGAGAAGATACTTCAGAAGCAAAGTTATCAGGACTTACCTGGTGGTCCAGTGGTTAAGACTCTGCCTTCCAATGTAGGGAAGCTTTGGTTCAATTCCTGTTTGGGTAACTAAGGTCCTAAATACTGCAGAGTGTGGCCAAAAATTAAAAAAAAAAAAAAAGCAACTTTACCAACTGAAGAGACAGAATGGCGACCTCACATTTCAGGTCAATAGGATTTAATCCCTCTTGCTAATAGCATCCTCACTACTGTTGAGTGTTCACCTTGCTCCCACAATGCCCTGTCTTGGAGAAATGTGGTACTGCCTTTGGTGGAAGTTAATGGGCCTGCTCCCTCACCCTGATGCGGGCAGGTGACCTACGCTAGACCACGGGAAGTCCTATCCCAAGTGTTTGAATCCTAAGTGATATAAGAATATGAAGCCTAGTGAAAGGTCATTTATCACAGCACTCTGGTGGCAAATAGACTTTTACAAACATTTTTGTCTCAAAAAACCTTGCAACAAATTAACTTTTGCTCCAGGTTACCAGTGGCAGTTTCTGCGCCAAGAATCCTGACTAATAAAACAGGAATAGAACAAAGGATTTTACAGAATGAGAATGATTTGTTTCTACTCAGAATTTTTGCTTTTCTTAAAAATCTCTTTAATAATCTAAAGCTTGTTTTATTGCACTTTTTGCATCTTTCTCCCCGCCCCCTCAGTTTTATTGAGCTATAATTGACCTGTAGCCTTGTATGTGTTTAGGGCAGCAGTCCCCAACCTTTTTGGCACCAGGGACTGGTTGCATGGAAAACAAATTTTCCACGGACCAGAGTGGGGGTGGGAGGATGGTTTCAGGATGATTCAAACACATACATTTATTGTGCACTTTATTTCTATTATTATTACATCAGTTCCACCTCATACCTTCAGGCATTAGATCCTGGAGATCGGGGACCCCGGTTTAAGGTGTACAATGTGATTTTGTACACGTAGATATTGTCAAATGATTACCCCAGTAAGGTTAGTTAACACACCTATCACCTCACATAGTTAACTTTCGTGTGTGTATGTTTCTTTGTGGTGAGAAATATTTAAGATTTACTCTTTTAGCAACTTTCTAGTATATAATATAGCATTGTTAATGATAGTCAGCACATTATATGTCTCCCTATTTCGCCTCCTGCCACCCCTCCCCTAAAAGCTCCTGGCAACCACCATTCTACTCTCTGTTTCTCTGCAGTCAGCTTTTCTGTTAGATTCTACATGTAAGATGACACAGTATTTGTCTTTATCTGACTTATTTCACTTAGTGTAGTGCTGTCAAGGAACAAAGAATTTCCTAGAAACAATGTCTCTTTTTTCTTTTAACATATGTTCCTGTTTTTGTCTTTTCCATAACTCATTGAAAATAGCAACGACCCTTTGCTGTCCACCTGAAACTATCACAAAATTGTTAACTGGCTATACTCCAATACAAAATAAAGTGTAATAAAAAAAAAGAAAGTGGAAAAAAATAGAACTAAAAAAAAAAAAAGAAAGTAGCAACTATAGAATTCCCTGGTGGTCCAGTGGTTAAGACTCAGGAACATGTGTTCACTTATATGTGTATATATATATGTATGTATGTGTATATAAATGGGGCTTCCCTGGTGGCCCAGACAGTAGACTCTGCTTTGAAAATGTAGTCATTTCATTTAATGCTAGCTTATCCAGAGGCTAATCTAAGAAATTAATTGATTACTTATGTTTTGAGGTCATCTTATGGCCTACTATGAATTCTATTAATTAAAAAAGCAACAGCGAAGTCCTACTATATAGCACAGGGAACTATATTCAATATTTACCCTGTGTTAAACCATAATGGAAAAGAATATAGAAAAGAATGTCTATATGTATATAACTGAGTCACTTTGTTGTAAAGCAGAGATTGGCACAACATTGTAAATCAACTGCATTTCAACAAAAAATTAAATATAAAATTTAAGTAAATAATGGAGGAAAAGCTCCATGGTAGGTACTGAATAAATGTTTGTTGAATTAATTATTATAAAATCTTTTAAAATGATGGCAATAGAGGCATGTTTTTTCAGTATTATCATATGTGAGTAGCTGATAATGCATAGTTTAGGGCAACCTCTAAAACCATTGGCCCACATTTTTGTCCTACCTGTGAATTTAATTTATTTGTGTTATTTGTCATTCTTAGCTAAAGCATAAATTCCTTTCTTAAGATACTAAGTTTGAGATACCAGAAGTTCCAACATCTGACACCACTTAGTTGTGGGGCCTTGAATAAAGTGTTCTACTTCTCTGCACCTTGATTTCAGTTTTCCCTTCTGTCAAATGTAGATACTGGAGTGTGANTACTAAGTTTGAGATACCAGAAGTTCCAACATCTGACACCACTTAGTTGTGGGGCCTTGAATAAAGTGTTCTACTTCTCTGCACCTTGATTTCAGTTTTCCCTTCTGTCAAATGTAGATACTGGAGTGTGAAGTCAACCGTTTATTCAGTAATACCCAGGACCTAAACTAGGATGAGGCAAGTGAACCACTCACCTTGGGAGTAAAATTTAAGGGGGATTGGGTGGGGTTGACAAAAAAACCTCAATAATCAAGAAAAGTAATATTTCAATGCAGTATTTTAAAGAAATCAAAGTTAATACAGAAGATGTATTATGACCAAAATATCAACATTTTAAAGATGGAATCACTGTCGCTGATTTTTCCTTTGGCCTCTGACTCCAGTGTGGTTTAGCATGGCACTGTAATTGATCCAAATTTTTATTTTTCATCAGGGGAGTCCCTGATTTTTCAATAAACACTTCATTAAACCATCATTCATGTTATTGCCCTCTTAAATTTTGCACTGGGATTGAGTCCTGGTCCTGTTACATACATTTAATGAATGCCTGCCATTTACTGAGCACTGTTGGGACATAGCAGCCCTTGCTTTCAAGGAGCTCACAACTTTATTAGGAAAAATTGTTAAATGTTACTTTTAACTAGAAAACACTCACTTTGAGCAAGGAGAAGCTCTATTAGATAAAGTTAAACCCAGCTCTTTTCTAGGCAAGCTGGTAAGAGTTGTGGTGATGTTTATCTTTCCCTGACTTGTCACTCTGTGTCCCAAACCACTTTCCCTTAGTTCCAGTTGAGCAGGAAAAGCCGTTTCATCTTTGGCAGTTCTTCCAAATTCAGTAGACTGTGACTGGTCATTTAGAAAGTTAATGAACAATTGATGGCTCATGTACAAATGTACAAAACCTCACCATTTTTTCTCGGAACCTTTGATATAAACAAGTGGACACCATAATGTTCCCCCTTAGAATGTACATGGAGTCTCTTATTCACCATGTTTTAGGGGGAGACTGATATGAGCCCTGGGAGGTGGGTAGAAGTGACCTTCCAGTACCTTACAAAATCTTGTGAATAGGAGCACAGGGCTGAACTGGGAAGAGCATTTTACTTCTACTGGACTGAAGGACTAGAAATTTTGCTTTTTCAGCTCAACAAGATTCCACCACCTTAGTTTGAATCAATTGGATATTTGGAGAGGATCTAAGAGAGTACCATCTCTGCTCCCCTAATTTATTCCTGTAACTCTGTCAGCTCTGATGTTGAAAAAAAAAAAAA
>SJYX01019877.1:275698-333270 GCA_006410675.1 Oreotragus oreotragus | reverse complement strand
TTGGAGCCCAAAAAAATAAAGTCTGTCACTGTTTCCATTGTTTCCCCATCTATTTGCCATGAAGTGATGTGATGTGAAGTGATGCCATGAAGGAGTACGTCAAGGCTGTATATTGTCATCCTGCTTATTTAACTTACATGCAGCGTACATCATGAGAAATGCTGGACTGGATGAAGTACAAGCTGGAATCAACATTGCCGGGAGAAATATCAATAACCTCAGATATGCAGATGCCACCACACTCATGGCAGAAAGTAAAGAACTAAAGAGCCTCTTGATAAAAGTAAAAGAGGAGAGTGAAAAAGTTGGCTTAAAACTCAACATTCAGAAAACTAAGATCATGGCATCTGGTCCCATCACTTCATTTTAAAAGCAACCTTTCTGCAAATAAAACTTACCAAGTGAAATTAAACAAAAACAGAAATGAACATGATCTGGAGAATGGCACTTTGGTCTCTCATCTAATCATAATTTCTAAGAATCCTAGAGCACTGTGCAAAAGGGAAGTCATGTAAGAAAATTCAATGCACATACAATCCAAATGACATGAAAAAACTAATTTCTAAAAGAATAAAGCATAAATGATTGAACCATTATGCATTCCTACTGATGCCGTAATTATGCAGCTACATTTCAGATGTTAATTCTCTTTAGAATATAATATTATCTGACTTCATTAAACTAGTCCAGAGCTCAGCTGAGCTGATCAATTACAGCTTCAGAGACTGAGCTATGTGACATTCAAACTTGCCAGTCAGTCTTGCTTTAAAAAAACGTAAATGCACATGGAAAACTTTTTTTTTACTCCTCTATTACAACTTTTCCAAATCACAATCTACAAAAAATTTTAATCATACACACTCTGAGATAAAAAAGCTGCACCACACATATGAAAAATTTATAGCTGGAGACAGGAAACTAGTTACACCAGGAAGATGTAACACCATTAAGAAAATAACTTATGGTTCCACCCTACAGTCTTCTTCTGTTAAATAAACCAGGAAAAGGGGTTTCCCAGGTGGCACTAGTGATAAAGAATCCGCCTGCCAATGCAGGAGACACAAGAGGTGGTTCGATCCCTGGCTCTGGAAGATCCTCTGGGGTAGGAAATGGCACCCGACTCCAGTATTCTTGCCTGGAAAATTCCATGGGCAGAGAAGCCTGGTGAGCTACCTACAGTCCATGGGGTTGCAAAAGAGTTAGACATGACTGGGTGAATGAGCACACAATGCACATACTGGGAAACACACAGGAAGAAGAGTCTATGAATGCCTCCTAGGAAAGTCAAAAATGGTAAGAGAACATAAAACTAGAAATCTCAACCCAAAGAAACCCCAACTGTACACGAGATGGTATAACTTTACGATGCTTTTGTTAAGGCCATTTGTTTTTCAAAAGGCTATAAATTTCTCAAAAAGTATGCCAGATTCTTTAATCAATAGCTAATAGAGCTTGTCCTGGAATTATGGGTATATTAACAAACATCTTAACAGCCTTAGATTAACTCAATGATTAAATGCTTAAATGCTAAACAAGGCAACCATATTTTTGGCAAAAATTATGAAATCTGCACCTAGTACCAAATAGATACCAATCTACACAGAAACAAAACTAAATCACAATCATATATTCAAATTGCCTTGGATCTGAACTATCAACAAGATACTTTTTCCCACTCCAAGGGTGGAGGTGTAATCCACATAGAAGTGAATATTTATCTTGTAGAAAAAGGTTAGAATAAAGATCTCACACTCATCAGGCACATATGAAGCATATTACAGCAATGGCAGGAGCAGTGGGAAGATAAACATACACAGCTAGGAGCAACATATGAAGACTTCATAAAAGCAGGAAACTGCAAAACTACTGTCAAAAGTCAGCTTTATACATGTCGTAATTGTACATAAAACTGGCAAATGTAAGTTATTTACTGATATTTCAAAACACATATAATAGCATGCACAGTTTTATTTAAGGCTTTTAATGTTATTAAATTGAGAGGGAGTCTAAACCACAGACAAGATTCTTTCATCAGAGAGTACAATTTAAGGGTTTTTTTTTTTTTTNAAAAAAAAAAAAAACCCTTAAATTGTACTCTCTGATGAAAGAATCTTGTCTGTGGTTTAGACTCCCTCTCAATTTAATAACATTAAAAGCCTTAAATAAAACTGTGCATGCTATTATATGTGTTTTGAAATATCAGTAAATAACTTACATTTGCCAGTTTTATGTACAATTACGACATGTATAAAGCTGACTTTTGACAGTAGTTTTGCAGTTTCCTGCTTTTATGAAGTCTTCATATGTTGCTCCTAGCTGTGTATGTTTATCTTCCCACTGCTCCTGCCATTGCTGTAATATGCTTCATATGTGCCTGATGAGTGTGAGATCTTTATTCTAACCTTTTTCTACAAGATAAATATTCACTTCTATGTGGATTACACCTCCACCCTTGGAGTGGGAAAAAGTATCTTGTTGATAGTTCAGATCCTGTCTCTTATACACATCTAGATGTGTATAAGAGACAGCCTGTCCCCTGTCCCTGTCCCCTGCCCCTTCCCCCTGCTTCTCCTTTGGAGATGTTCCTGTGAGGTGGTTCAGAGCTATAATGTAGTAGACTGTGGCCTAAAGCATTTGAAATAGTTGCTTAGTGTTCTGTGGAGGTAGTTTTTAATGGCTTTTGTAAACATTTGATAATAATTTTATTTTAAAGATAAACTCAGTTTTAATATGTCAGTTACCACTAATGCATTAATTGTTGCACTCATGTTGTCATTTTTGTGTGGATCTTGTCATCTGTGTTTAAAGCCCATCCCTTATGGCTCAGCTGGTAAAGAATCCGCCTGCAGTGTAGGAGACCTGGGTTCGATCCCTGTGTTGGGAAGATCCCCTGGAGAAGGGAAAGGCTCCCCACTCCAGGATTCTGGCCTGGAGAATTCCATGGACTGTGTAGTTCATGGGGTCACAAAGAGTCGGACACGACTGTGTGATTTTTACTTTCAGGGCTCTGAGGTGACCTGTTTAAAATAAAAACCTATCTGTTATCACTAGCAATTTAAGTGTTTGAGTAAGTATTTTCTTGATTGCCATCTATATAGTCTTGTTTGTATAGTATTTTAATATCAGTATATGATCCTTATAATCCTTGATTTCAGTGTATGTTCATTGTTAGTGGTTTTTTTTTTTCTAACAGTACTTAACTTTATAGTATATGAAGGCTTTACATTTGAACTTAGAAAATATTTTTACCTTAGAAGACTTTTTTTTCAGTTTTAAATTTATGTTCTCTGTAACATGTCGTTTGAAGAGGTTTTTAATTTCTTGAATATTTGGAAATTTGCTGGTTTAGCATGTGTAACCTAATGGGGAAAGGTGAGATGGAAGATAAAGGAAATTGATTATTTTAAATTGGGTTAATATAAAGATGGGGAAGGCATAGCAGAAACGAAATCAGTTCAGGTTATCAGTTATCCAGATTTTGTTTTCATTTCCCTGACAGCTTTCAGAATCCTCTGGGTGCTGATTTGTTTCTTCCTTTAACTTTAGTAGATATACCATTCTTTATAATTTCTTGGTATAAACTATTAAGTAGAGATGCTAGTAACTCCTGAGTAGGTGAAGGACTTCTTGTCTATGTCCTAGTGGTATGAGAAGGCATCTCTGTCAGTATTACGGCAGAACCAGTAGCTCTAGAAAGGTTTCTATTATTATTTTTTAAAAGATTTATTTATTGGGTGCTCTGGGTCTTTGTTGCTGTTTGCGGGCTTTCTCCAGTTGCAGCGAGCAGGGGCTACTCCTTGTTGGGGTGTCCGGGCTTCTTGTAGTGGTGGAACATGAGCTCTAGAAGCGTGGACTTAGTAGTTGCGGCTCACAGGCTTAGTTTCCTGGAAGCATGTGGGATCTTCCCAGACTGGGGATGGAACCCATGTTTCCTGCATTGGCAGGAGGATTCTTAACCACTGGACTACCAGGGAAGCCCTGGAAAGATTTTATTTATTTTTTAAAGTTTATGTTTAATTGAAGGATAATTGCTTTCCAATATTGCTTTGGTTTCTGCTATACATCAACATGAATCAGTCATAGGTAAACATACGTCTCCTTCCTCTTGAACCTCCCTCCCACCTCCCACCACTTCCCACCCCTCTAGGTTGTTACCTAGAAAGGTTTTAAAATAGACACTTCTCTGTTGTGGTGGTAACCTATGGAAGAAAATACAGAAGAGGAAGGGTCTTATCCCTGTTGTATGTCAAAGACTATATTTTTAGAATATGTTATTGTAACAGTTCTTATATTTGTTTAATGCACGTTAAAACTGTGGTTCTTTTGAGGCGGTAAGTAGATAGTTAATTTTATCTTTGGTCAGTCTCTCATCTTAACCTCTGCTGCTGCTGCTAAGTTGCTTCAGTTGTGTCCGACTCTGTGCGACCCCATAGGTGGCAGCCCACCAGGCTCTCCCGTCCCTGGGGTTCTCCAGGCAAGAACTCTGGAGTGGTTGCCATTTCCTTCTCCAGTGCATGAAAGAGAAAAGTGAAAGTGAAGTTGCTCAGTCTGTCCGACTGTTAGCGACCCCATGGACTGCAGCCCACCAGGCTCCTCCGTCCATTGGATTTTCCAGGCAAGAGTACTGGAGTGGGGTGCCATTTCCTTCTCTCATATTAACCTCTAAAGGTCTGTAAAAACAACGGTCAGTTACAATGTGTGCCTGATGTGTGCCTGTTTAAGATAGAGGCAAAGGGCATCTTGGAGTGTGATAGAAAGAGAAATGAGCCTCTTATGCAAAAATATTATTGTGGTAGAGTGCCATCTCCTTTGGCCTGGAATGGGGTGGTCGTTGAATGATCTTTTGGGCTTATTTCTGAGATTAAAATGCACACACATATAAATTGGCTTATTGAAGTAGGTTACTGTAGATATTTAGTTATTTATGCATATTTATTAAATTCCTTTTCTTTGAAGAAATTCCTGCTTCATTGTGGAAACTCTCCAAATGTACTAATTAATTCTGTGCCTGCAGCAATCATATCCTTGAATGACACATGGATGTTGGGTTTTAATGTTGTATATTTATGCAAACACTTCATGCATGTGGAAGGAAGGTGGAGAGTTTTGTATAGGTGTTCAATGATATATATATTTTAATGACGTTTTTGACAATATGTCATCCTTTCTCCAGTGGGAATAAATACAGTGATGATTTTTATTGTTTATCCTGAGCATGGACAAATCATATCACTTCTTATTTGGAAGCATTGCTTCATTGATATTTTTCCCATGCTTGTGGAGGTAAAAATTCTTTAATGTTCTCATTTAATATTTAATATGAGTCTCAGATTGCCATGGGAATTGATTATTTCCTTTGTTTCTAGTTGTGTAGATATTTTTTTGAAGCTGAGAGAAGTAAAGGAAACAACTTCAAGCTGTTACGTTTGGGAGAATTAGTTGAGTTTCTCACAAGTGTTTGTACCGATCCGATTAGTCAGATTTCTTGGAGTGGCAAGGGAGAGACACTTTATAATCAGAGGTGGAATGAGAAGTAAAAAGGGGAATGTTCTTCATTCACTGCTTAGGTAGTACTCAGTCCCCATTGTTCCTGATAAGGTTCTTAAAGAGCTAGCAAAGTGTTTCAGTTTTTCTTCAGGACAGCTAGTTGCTCCTAATAACTGTTTCTCAGTCCGTTGAAGTAATCCTACAAACAAGGTTTGATTGTATTGATTTAACATTGTGAGTGGAGCAGACATCCTTGCTGGTCACAGTTGGGGTCAGGAACTTGGAAGGGAAACCCCTCACATCTAACCCTTTTGTGGTTGACTATCAGCCTAAGTAAACATGCTGTTCTTCATTCAACCTCGTGATCTGTGTAATTGCTGGCCTTACATTCCTAGCAAACTGCACCTTGGAGTGGGGATTGGATAGAATGACAGAGAGAATGGGTTGGGACCATCTTGCTCAGATTGTCTTTAATTGAGGTAGGATGCTTCACAGATCTTTGGTCCAGCAGGAATAGGTTTCTGCTCTATCTCTTAATTTTCATTTCCGGATGCAAAAGTGGTTTTTTTAGGGGTTGTATGGGAGATGGAAATTTAGAAAGTAGGGAGGATTGAATGGAACCATCTTTATTTGATACCCTCATGGATTTGCATACTAGAGTTAATTATTTCATGTGGATATTCAGTACAGCTTTTTCTGTCTGTAATTAGCAAATATGTATATATCTCCCTGTATCAGAACACCCAACTAAATGGATTAACTGCATAATCAAAGGTAGTTAAATATGTGGGTCTGGAACTTTGTTTTGCCTGTATTTAGCAAGTATTTTAAGAGTACTTAGCTGACTGAATGAAGTGGGTAAGTAAACATGCTTTTTGTCTAAATACGGATAGTAGTAAATTCATTATTGGTAGATGATATCTTGTATATAATAGATCCTTTTGAATCTGAGTTTGGGTATGAAAAACCAAATAACACTTGTTACTGGATATATTTGATTTAATTCTTTGAACTAATTTTAAACTATACCTCAAAGATACCGCAAAGATGTTGATTTGGAATTTTTTGAGAGAGTTCTGTAACAGGCTATGCATGGGTACAGACCATTAGCGCTGGCTCCTGACTGTATTATAAGGATTAAAAGCAAACCTTTGCATGTGATGTTTTGTATATTTGGCTTAAAAAAAAACCCAGAAGCTTTTAGAGGTTGTGAGATATGGGTCGTTTTTGTTCGGGTAAGAGTTAGGTCAATAAAGCATTTACCAATATGAAATGTTTTTTTCCTCCCTCTTTCTTGGTATTAACAGAAAGGTGAATGGACAAAATAGCTATTAAAGGATTTAACTTAAAAAACGTAGCAGCAAAACCACACACTCCGGCTGTCCGTGTTACTTTAAGCTTCGTGTTTCAAAACTATACTCAGGCTTTAGATATGAACTCTCCAGGAGCTGAGTGGCATTAACCAGTGCTTTTCTTCTTTGCTTTATCCTGTTGTGTCAGCAGGGATGCTGCAGCAGTTCTTTTTGATCTAAAAACAACTTTGTTCTGGAACTCAAAAAGAAAAATGTCCTAATCTGCTGCTAAAATTTTACCTGACAGAGAGGTCAGTCAGACAGTGGAATAACTTGCTGAGGGAGTTCAGAGAGAATCTTTCACTGGAGATGTTCCAGAGTTGACTAGAATGAGCCACTTGGAACTGAAGATCAAGCTGGAAAAATCCTCCAGGATGAGATAACTCCTCAGAACTAAAATTTTTAAAGGAATTAAAAGCATCTGTATTACAAGTTTTGAGAAAATATTGCTGAAAATAATTTGTTCAGAATTTAGTTTTTCAGATATGTTTTAAGCTCTGCAAACATCTTTCATAGAAGATATATTCATTAATGAAAAATATTTTTAAAAAGGTACATAGTTTTAGATCATAAGTCGCTGTTTCATCTTAAATGCTTTTAAAAGTTCCTTATTGGATCCCCTACTTTTGTGCGCTAGTGTGTCGTAAGAGGTGGCCTGCAGGGGTGGGCTGGGATTATGAGGGCTAAATTATTACAGAGCTGGGTGGTGGCTGGCCAGACTGTCAGAGTCATTATTAATGTCTGTAAAGTGATGCTAGAGATCTAGATTTGGTTGCTTGTTTTATCTTTCTGCTTAGGCCAGCAGCAGGTGCCAGGAGGGAGGCTGTTAGCTCTGGGGCAGGCTAGATCTTTTCCTCCTCCACAGGTTCCCTGTTCACTAATATGAAAGGAAAACAGCTGGGCTGCTGGGGTTTTGCTGTTGTCCAATCTCCTTAGCCAAAAGGTACCCATGATAGAGGGTTTTGAACAATGCAATGACCCCTAAGGGGTAAAAACAAGAATTTTAAGTCTTTTGAATTTTCATTGAGATTTTGTTCCTGGTTTCGTAAGGTTTGAAAGAAGAGATTCTGTGTTGAGAGAGCAAGGACTGTAGGGGTGGGGATTGAGACAGGAGTGGGGTTGAGGACTGTATTTAGAATTTCAACAGATGTAGTTTAAAAAAATTACTCCTCTGGATGCTGGTATATGGTTACATAAGTTCAAAAATGTCCCTGGATAAATTACATTAACACTTTAGGTCATTGGGGTACAAGTGGTGTATGTGAGTACAGTTTTGTTCTTTTTACTTCCTAATAGCCAATTTAATTTCACTGGTGATGCAGTAGAAATGTGCCCAGTGTTAATTTTCCAGGTTCTCTAAAGCATGGCAAGTGCAAAGATAGTGTCCTTTTCAGTGATACGTCAGTTGTGTCTTTAGGTCACTGAACATGGGGCTAGGAGGTGGGTATTGTAATGTAGGGCCAGTGTTAACAAAAGTGTTCCTCCTTGTGTTTCCTCTGAAATAGAAAGGAACAACCATGAACTTAGGTCAGTAACACTGAATTAGTTGAAAATGTTAAAAGCTGTTGGTACTGGCAGTGGTTTTTTGTTTCCTCTTGTTATGGGATGGCCAAATTAAGCACTTAACCATAGACTCTTCAGATTCTGTTCACTGAGAGGCAGTGATCAAATCAGATACTTGATACAGCCCTCTTAATCTGTTCCTGTCCCTTTGCCCAAGGAGGGAATACTAAGGTTCAGTTCAGTTCAGTTACTCAGTTGTGTCCGACTCTTTGCGACCCCATGAATCGCAGCACGCCAGGCCTTCCTGTCCATCACCAACTCCCGGAGTTCATCCAAACTCACGTCCATCGAGTCGTTGATGCCATCCAGCCATCTCATCCTCTCGTCCCCTTCTCCTCCTGCCCCCAATCCCTACTAGCATCAGGGTCTTTTCCAGTGAGTCAACTCTTCACATGAGGTGGCCAAAGTACTGGACTTTCAGACTCAGCATCAGTCCTTGAACACCCAGGACTGGTCTCCTTTAGGATGGACTAGTTGGATCTCCTTGCAGTCCAAGGAACTCTCAAGAGTCTTCTCCAGCACCATAGTTCAAAAGCATCAATTCTTCAGTACTTAGCTTTCTTCACAGTCCAACTCTCACATCCATACATGACCACTGGAAAAACCATAGCCTTGACTAGACGGATCTTTGTGGGCAAAATAATATCTCTGCTTTTTAATATGCTATCTAGGTTGGTCATAACCTTCCTTCCAAAGAGTAAGCATCTTTTAAGTTCATGGCTGCAGTCACCATCTGCAGTGATTTTGGAGTCCCCCAAAATAATGGGTGATTCAGCATCACCCAGCTGAATCCCTTTGTTGCAACTGATGAACCTATGTTGACACCTCATATATACCCCAAACCCATAGTTTATGTTAGCACTCACTCTTGGTGTGGTACTTCCTGTGGGTTTGGACAAATGTAACAACATCTGTTCATCACTATAATACACAGAGTATTTTCATTGCCCTAAAATTTTATGTGCTCTGCCTTTTTATCCCGTTCTGTACCTCAGCCCCTGGGAACTCCCCATCCTTTAGCTGTCCCATAGTTTTGAGTTTTCTAGAATGTCATATAGTTGGAATCATACAGATCGGAGTCTTTTCAGGTTGGATTGAGCCACGAGGGAAACCCCTTTCACTTCATAGTACTCCTTTAAGGTTTCTCCATGTCTTTTCATGGCATGATAACTCATTTCTTTTTAGTTTTGAACAAAATTGAATTGTTTGAGATGTTGAAAAAATGTCTTACAAGTCTAAAGAATATGCTGAAATTCAACCTTGAGTACCACAACCAAACTAGATAACAAACTGATGCTGGGTTTTAATTGAGGAGTAATATGATTTAGACAGGTCCCCTAAGCATTTCTGGGCCTCTCTTCCTTCCTTCCACAAGGAAGTCTAAGGTCACATTTAGACTTGACCTGTTTAAGTACAAGCCTAGTTGCTTTGATAGGCTGAATCCTGGAACAGTTCATGTTGGGCAGGACTGGTGATTGCTGAAATTGGAGGGAACTTATCATAGCATGGGGTGAAAGTGAAAGTGTTAGTCGCCCACTTGTGTCCGAATCCTTGTGACCTCGTGGACTGTAGCCCGCCAGGGTTCTCTGTCTATGGAACTTCCTAGGCGGCAATACTGGAGTGCATTGCCATTCCCTTCTCCAGGGGATCGCCTAACTTAGGGGTTGAACCTTGTCTCAGCATTGCAGGTGGATTCTTTACTGTCTGAGCCACCAGGAACTCATAGCATGGCAAGGACCCACCATTCCACACTGATCTCTTGAGCAAACGTTTGCTCAGTTAAAGAGTTTACCTTGGCTTGGTATTTGTTCATATGAATATCCATGTATGTGCCGTAAGTAATTCCTTGTTATAGCAGTTATAATCAAGAAGCTATTGGCCTTCCTTAGATTATGCTTCTATTCTTTTATTTGGTAATTTATTCTATCATTGAAAATTATAAAGCATAAAGAAAGTTTTAATGAAGTAGGAAGTGGTGATGTGAAACGAGCCCCTTTTATTTTTCTTTTATGTTCATTCTTAGGTGTAGATTTTGTTCTTGGATTTGAAAGCAGTGAAACTGCAGAGTAATGATCTTATAAAAAATGTGCATCAGAGCTACTTCATAGTTTAAAAGAAACGCATTTATTGGTCTTGTCATGTGTTAATCTGTATTAAATATGTCATCGTCATGACTTTCTTCTTTAAAATAAAAATCATTAGTACTTTGTACCAACTAAAGTATTTGCTGAATATCAGGATTATTAAAATAAATAATCTATCTTTTAAACAAGCTAACCTCAGTGTATGTTATGAGAAAGTCATAACCAAATTGGAATGTGTGGTGTTGGGAATGAACTTGTGGTAAAAAGATTTTTTTTTTTTTTGGGAATTTAACATGAGAGACTACTTTCTTAGAACAGACACCAAATCTGAGGGAGAGTTAAATTATTGTAATTTTCGGAATTTATTTTGACACGTACGATAATATACACAAAACTTTATAGTCATTTATTGAATGTAAACGGTCAAAATACATGTTAATGCTGTACATATTTCGACTGAAAACTGTCATCAAAACGTCAAAGGACGAAAATACTTCAGAAGTATACAACGAGGATCGACACATACAAATAGAAGGGTGACGAGGACGGTAACGACATTATACGAAGTATACACGGACTACTCACACTCTAGAAATAAGATTGGAAAAAGATGTTCTATTTATAAGTGAAGATACACCTAATGTGGAGGTGGGAACCTCACCCTTTTTCATAGAACAACTATCAAGTCTAGGTTCCGTTAAACTTATATACTAACACTAAATCAAAACAAAGACACATCTAACCATAGATAAACCATGATCCACGTCTAAAGTATTAAAAACGGTTTTTATACCAACGGAACAAATCGTAAATTCGTAAATTAGTAACTCAATTAGATTCCGACAATTCTACAAACAATTATATGGGTATTAAGGTCCTGTTCGAGATAATCGATAACTAATTTCTTAGACCGTATGAAAAACTCTTTAAATATCGGAAAACTTTTTGTTTACCGGAATTGTTTTCGTAGCATTTCAATATGGTAGAGCACATGTCAACCCCAAAGAAACCCAACTCTAAAGATCAAAATACAAGAGAATGGTAAAAACTGAAAGGATCCTCCGTAAGTATCTGAGAAGAAGGACACACAAAGGGTCATACACGTAACACACGAGTAAGTGGGTCAGTACAGATTGAGAAAACGTTGGGGTACCTGACATCCATCGAGTGGTCCGAAGAGACGGGTACCTTAAAAGGTCCGTTCTTATGACCTCAGCCCACGGTAAAGGATGGGGTCTCCTAGAAGGTCTCGGTCCCTAGCTTGGTGGAGAACACAGAGGACGTAACCGTCCGCCTAAGAAATAGTGATCACGGTGGACCCTTTGGGGAAAAGGACCAAATAAATTGTCTTCTTCTGACATCCCACCTTGGTATTCAATAAAAGAATTACCACAATGTAGAAGGACCACATTGATCAAAGGACAGAGGTCGATATTTAAAAAGTATACACACCACGTCGAAAAAATAGAGTCTCACACATACTAATTTTAAAAAACATCTAACACTAAACCTTTTCAACATTATCTCCTCATTTTTTTTTCAAAAGGTACACGTAAATGCAAAAAAATTTCGTTCTGACTGACCGTTCAAACTTACAGTGTATCGAGTCAGAGACTTCGACATTAACATCAGCTCAGCTGAGCTCTGGACTAGTTTAATGAAGTCAGATAATATTATATTCTAAAGAGAATTAACATCTGAAATGTAGCTGCATAATTACGGCATCAGTAGGAATGCATAATGGTTCAATCATTTATGCTTTATTCTTTTAGAAATTAGTTTTTTCATGTCATTTGGATTGTATGTGCATTGAATTTTCTTACATGACTTCCCTTTTGCACAGTGCTCTAGGATTCTTAGAAATTATGATTAGATGAGAGACCAAAGTGCCATTCTCCAGATCATGTTCATTTCTGTTTTTGTTTAATTTCACTTGGTAAGTTTTATTTGCAGAAAGGTTGCTTTTAAAATGAAGTGATGGGACCAGATGCCATGATCTTAGTTTTCTGAATGTTGAGTTTTAAGCCAACTTTTTCACTCTCCTCTTTTACTTTTATCAAGAGGCTCTTTAGTTCTTTACTTTCTGCCATGAGTGTGGTGGCATCTGCATATCTGAGGTTATTGATATTTCTCCCGGCAATGTTGATTCCAGCTTGTACTTCATCCAGTCCAGCATTTCTCATGATGTACGCTGCATGTAAGTTAAATAAGCAGGATGACAATATACAGCCTTGACGTACTCCTTCATGGCATCACTTCACATCACATCACTTCATGGCAAATAGATGGGGAAACAATGGAAACAGTGACAGACTTTATTTTTTTGGGCTCCAAAATCACAGCAGATGGTGACTGCAGCCTAGAAATTAAAAGATGCTTGCTCCTTGAAAGAAAAGTTATGACCAATCTAGATCAGCCCTGAGATTTCTTTGGAAGGAATGATGCTAAAGCTGAAACTCCAGTACTTTGGCCACCTCATGTGAAGAGTTGACTCATTGGAAAAGACTCTGATGCTGGGAGGGATTGGGGGCAGGAGAAGAAGGGGACGACCGAGGATGAGATGGCTGGATGGCATCACTGATTTGATGGATGTGAGTCTGAGTGGACTCTGGGAGTTGGTGATGGACAGGGAGGCCTGGCGTGCTGTGATTCATGGGGTCGCAAAGAGTTTGACACGACTAAGCGACTGAACTGAACTGAGACAGCATATTGAAAAGCAGAGACATTACTTTGCCAGCAAAGGTCCATCTAGTCAAAGCAATGGTTTTTTCCAGTGGTCATGTATGGATGTGAAAGTTGGACTATAAAGAAAGCTGAGCGCTCGAAGAGCTGATGCTTTTGAACTGTGGTGCTGGAGAAGATTCTTGAGAGTCCCTTGGACTGCAAGGAGATCCAACCAGTCCATCCTAAAGGAGATCAGTCCTGAATATTCATTGGAAAGACTTATTTTGAAGTTGAAACTCCAGTACTTTGGCCACCTGATGGGAAGAACTGACTCACTTGAAAGGACCCTGATGCTGGGAAAGATTGAAGGCAGGAGGAGAAGGGGACGATAGAGGATGAGATGGTTGGATGGCATCACCGACTCAATGGAGATGAGTTTGAGTGAACTCCGGGAGTTGGTGATGGACAGGGAAGCCTGCTGTGCTGCAGTCCATGGGTTGCAAAGAGTCAGACACAACTGAGCAACTCAACTGAACTGCTTTTAAAATGTGTGAGAATATAAGAGGACTTGTATAGACTACTTTTCTCTTGGATAATGCTAAGTCCCCCCAATGTCTTTGGCCCCTAGTGACTTAATACCCCAAAGAAATTACTTAAAGAAATGTATTTCCACAGTGTGATGGGCCAGTTTTTTTTTTCTTCAAAATTTCAATTTATTGCAGAGCTGTATTTCATAAAATAAAATTGGGAGAATTAAAATTGCTAAAAAGTTTCTGAAAGCTTGCTCTCAACTTCTGTACTTTTCTCATTGTGGGCTAGTAACACACACTTTGTAGTCTGACGGTAGTCTGTGGACCACCCTTTGAGTAGTGGGCTTAAACTGCACAGACATTTGTTATTTCACTTAAGCAGTCTGGAGTCAGTGGTTCCAGGGTAGAGTCAGCAGCTCTGCAGTGTGTTTGTCCTAACCACTATGATTATAAAATGCCTACTGTAGCTGCAAGTATCCTCCTTCACGTGAAGACATTTGAAGAAGCAATGAAAGAGGAAGAGAAAAAAGGAATTTCTCCTTCTTCTCTTTTATATAATTAGAGAATAAAGCTTTTCCAAGTTAACTCTTCTGCCACCTCCCACCTCCAGAAACTTCCCTTTATGTCTCATATGCCAGAACTGAGTTACATAGCCACATCTACACCAGTTGTTGGCAGAGAGGAGCAGTGGATACCATACAGTCCTAGACCAGTCTTGATTTTCTCCCCTGGTGCTATGGCTGGGGCCACAGGGAAGAAAAGTGGATTTTGTGAGTTATGAGGAAGGAGGTATGATTGGGTATGCTACTAGTAGTATCTGCCACTCTGAGGAGAGAGAGGTCAGCCTGAGAGTCAGGCATGGAATTTAATAGCTTACTTCTTGTGTTATAGTTAACAAAGGCATAGGAAGGTGAAAGGAAAATAATAAATGGCTCTCAGACCCAGTGTCCTTGATTGATACTGGGTTATGGGGCCCTCTTGGTGAGTCTGGAATTTGCTATGGGCATTGCTGCTGTAAAATACTTACCTACTGCCTAGAGTGTATTTGATTTGAGTATGATTCAGTAACCAACAAGACTTGAAAAAATAGAAAATGTATTCTTGTTTGTTGATCTAACCTTTATTGTATAATTATTTTTATATTTCAGGTACATATTTCATTTTTAGAAGCTCCACAGTATATATTTTAAGCAGTGATTTAGTTTGATGATTTTTTTTTTTTTCTGATTACTTGTGGAATTGTGTTAGAAAACTGAAAAGATTTGGCATGTTAATACATGTTCCATTCATCATCTTTAGGATACCTCTCATGAAACTTCATTTGAACAACCAGGCTTTGTAGTTTGTTATGTTACTGCTTGCATTTAGCACTCATTCTTATTTTTAGATAAGACAGAAACAGGAATTAAAAAAAAATAACATGTACCTGCTAGGTGTAGCTGCTCATAATAGCAAGAATCGCTTTAGTTCCTTCTGTATTCTTGTCCCAGCTGAACACATATAAGCTTTGCTTTTTTGGAGTCATAATAATTTTGAGTGAGAAATTTGCACATATGATTTATGAATATGTTCCCAGTTAACAGTAGTTTAATGAGCATGTTCTGCCTTTGAAGACCATGGGTTTAAGAGCCAGGAGCTCTTGGTCCTCCTGACTCTGTTACTGGCCGCTTACATGATGTGCAGGCTCTGTCGCTTCATTCGTGTCTGACTCTTTTTGGTCCTGCGGACTGTAGCCTCCCAGGCTCCTCTGTCCCTGTGCTCCTGCAGGCACAAATACTGGGGTGGATTGCCATGCCCTCCTTGAGGGGATTTTTCCGACTCAGGGATTGAACCTGTGTCTCCTGGTCTCCTGCAGTACAGGTGGATTCTTTACCAGAGCCACTGAGGACGCCCACTTAGATGATGTGAAGAAGGCATTTCCCTATTTGAGAGATGGTTGCCTTTTCTGTAATACCTATTCTGTTATTCTCTCTCATTGGCCTGTTGTGTGGAATGGATTAGATTATGAATACGCTAATAAAAGATTTCAAAAATGTAGTTGACATCTCTTATTATCATTGATAGTTTCTATGGAGTAATCAGATAGTTAAAAGGTACCCAAAGCACCAGAGTATGGCTGAAGAAACACTATCAGATTAATTTAATTTTTGATAATTCACAAAGCAGTATTATTTTACCAGCTTAACATATGCATAGTCGTGGTATTCTTGAGTTCTTGATAATCCGAGAATATGAGCATCACTGTATAGAATAGCAGAAGTTATTCTAAATTCAGTTCTTTCTTTGAAACAGTTTAAACTATTTTGATAGTTCCTCCCACCATAGAACCTTAAAAGTAACCACCATAATACCTTAAAAGTAAAACTAGGAGTGACTTTAGTCAAATGGCAGAGCATGCAGCTTTGAACGCTTGTCCCTCTGCAGAAGCACTGAACAGCAAGGAGAAACTGTCAGAGCTTCCTTTGTCAGCATCTGGAAAGCAGTCAGAGAGGGTTACAGTAACCAGGCAGACGTTTTCGTCTCCACGAATTAGACTGCGTGTGCTTTAGCGATCACCTCCCTAGCAACCCAACCTTCCCCCTTCCCTCCCAGCCCTCAGCAACCACTAATCTGCTTTCTGTCTCTATAGATTTTCCTCTTCTGGATAGTTCATAGAAATGAAATAAGATGAAGCAGGGTCTTTTGTGACTGGCTTCTTTCACTTAATACACTGTTTACAGAGCCCATCCTATAATGACATGCCTTGATGTTTGTTTTTTTGTGGCCAGATATTCCATTTTATGGATATACTGTGTTTTGTTTATCTTCAGCTTTCATTTTTTTGTGTGTGTGAAATTAAATGTACATAGCATACATGTGTAAAATTGTACACCACTGATGGGTACATCTCAGTGAACTGTCACATAAGAATTCTTGTGTACCCACTGCCCAGAACACAAAATAGGACACTCTGTATCCTAGAGCCACTTTGTACCCCAGCTCAAGTCTGACTTCTTTCGTTCAGTGTTGGGAGATGTATGCACATTGCTGGGTATAGTTTTAATTCATCCATTTTCATTATTATATTTTATTCCATTCTAGGAGTGTGCCAATATATTCATCCATTCTGCTGTTGATAGACCTTTGGGTTGTTCACTGTGAACATTTGTGTACATATCCTACAGTGTACCTAAGCATATGTTTCTATTGGGTATATAACTTGGAGTGTTTAAGACATAGATTTCTATACTTGTCTATTTTAATAGATGACAAACTTTTTCAGAAATGTACAGATGAGTTTCTGATTGTTTCACATTCTTGCCAACACTTGGTATTGTGGTTCTTTTTAATAATTATCCACACTCTTGATATTCTCATATTGTTTTAGTGTTAACTTAAAATTCCTTGATTACTGCATTATTTTTCATATTTTAAAAATATTTTCTTGGCCCTTGTCCCTTTTTCTTTTGGTTTGTCTTTTTCTCATTGATGTGTTGGAGTTCTTATACATTATGCATATTAGCATTAAGTTGTGTGTGCTACAGATAGTTTTTCTTAATTCGTAGTTTAAGTTTTTATTTGTTTGGGTCTCAGTGGTGAGATGTTCTTAATTTGGATACCAGTGGAGTAATTCTGTATGGTTAGTGCTTTGAGGATTCTGAGAAATCTTCAGAGCTCATGAAAACACTTTTCTTACATTAACCATTTAGGAGCCATGCTGTTTTGCCTTTTATAGTTGAATTGTAGTCCACCTGAATTTAATTTCTATATATGAAGTGAGGTAGGCATTTCAAGAATCTGTCACACTGTCTTCCAAAGTGACTGTGCCTTGTTGCATTCTCACCAGCCCTGATGCTCCACATCTTGCCAGCATTTGGTGTTGTCAGTGTTTTGGATTTTAGCCATTGTAGTGAATATGGTAATGGCATCTTATTGTCACTGTAATTGCATTTCCCTAATCACATATCATGCTCTTTGTGTATTTTGAATAATAGTTCTTTATCAGATATAGAAATACATATCTTAAATATCAGATATATTAATGTATTTTGCATACATTTTCTTTCAGTCTATGGCTCATCTCATTTTTTGGATATTTTTGCATTTTAATATGGGAAAATGCAAAAAATAAGAATAGAATTATGAATCACCTTTGTAATTGTGATGTAGGGTTTCCCAAGTGGCACAGTGTTAGAGAATCTGCCTACCAAGGCAGGAGATGAAAGAGATGTGGGTTTGATCCCTGGCGTAGGAAATAGCAACCTACTCTATTAGTCTTGCCTGGAAGATCCCATGGACAGAGGAGCCTGGTGGGCTACAGTCTGTGGGGTTGCAAAGAGTGAAACATGACTGAGCACATGCACACACCCGTGATGTAGCCCCAGCAGTTACCAACTGGCATTCAGTTTTATTTAACGTATATCTCTTCAGTTCAGTCACTCAGTTGAGTCCAACTTTTTGCGACCCCATGAACTGTAGCACACCAGACTTCCTGGTCCACCACCAACTCCCAGAGCTTGCTCAAACTCAGTGTCCATTGAGTTGGTGATGCCATCCAGCCATCTCATCCTCTGTCATCCCTTTCTCCTCCTGTCTTCAGTCTTTCCCAGCAGTCTTTCCTAGTGAGTCTATTCTTCGCATCAGGTGGCCAAAGGATTGGAGTTTCAGCTTTAGCATCAGTCCTTCCAATGAATATTCAGAACTGATTTCCTTTATGATGGACTGGTTGGATCTCCTTGTGGTCCAAGGGACTCTCAAGAGTCTTCTCCAACACCACAGTTCAAAAGCTTCAGTTCTTTGGCACCCAGCTTTCTTCATGGTCTAACTCTCACATCCATACATGACTACCAGAAAAACCATAGCTTTGACTAGATGGACCTTTGTCGGCAAAGTAATATCTCTGCTTTTCAATATGCTGTCTAGGTTGGTCATAACTTTCTTCCAAGGAGCAAGCATGTTTTAATTTCATGGCTGCAGTGACCATCTGCAGTGATTTTGGAGCCCAAGAAAATAAAGTCTGTCACTGTTTCCATTGTTTCCCCATCTATTCGCCATGAGTGATGGGATGCCATGATCTTATTTTTTTGAATGTTGAGTTTCAAGTCAGCTTTTTCACTCTCCTCTTTCACTTTGATCAAGAGCCTCTTTAGTTCCTCTTCACTTTCTGTCATAAGGGTGGTGTCATCTGCTTATCTGAGATTATTGATATTTCTCCCAGCAGTCTTGATTCCAGATTGTACTTTGTCCAACCCAGCATTTCACATTATGTTCTCTGCATATAAGTTAAATAAGTGGTGATGGTATATATATATATATATATATGTAGCCTTGATGTACTCCTTTCCCTATTTGGAACCAGTCTATTGTTGCATGTCTATTGTTCCAATCTGTTGCTTCCTGACATGCATACAGATTTCTTAGGAGGCAGGTCAGGTGGTCTGGTATTTCCATCTCTTGAAGAATTTTCCACAGTTTGTTGTGATCCATACAGTGAAAGACTTTAGCATAGTCAGGGAGGAGAAGTAGACATTTTTCTGGAACTCTTTTCCTTTTTCCATGATCCAGCAGATGTTGGCAATTTGATTTCTGGTTCCTCTGCCTTTTCTAAAGCCAGCTTGAACATCTGGAAGTTAATGGTTCACATCTTGCCGAAGCCTGGCTTGGAGAATTTTGGGCATTACTTTGCTAGCGTGTGAGATGAGTGCAATTGTGCGGTAGTTTGAGCATTCTTTGGCATTGCCTTTCTTTGGGATTGGAACGAAAACTGACCTTTTCCAGTCCTATGGCCACTGCTGCGTTTTCCAAATTTATTGGCATATTGAGTGCAGTGCTTTCACAGCATCATCTTTTAGGATTTGAAATAGCTCAGCTAGAATTCCATCACCTCCACTAGCTTTGTTCGTAGTGATGCTTCCTAAGGCCCACTTGATTTCATATTCCAGGATGTCTGTCTGTAGGTGAGTGATCACACTACCGTGGTTATCTGGGTCATGAAGATCTTTTTTTGTATAGTTCTTCTGTGTATTCTTGCCACCTCTTCATAATATCTTCTGCTTCTGTTGAGTTCATACCATTTTTGTCCTTTATTGTGCCCATCTTTGCATGAAATGTTTCCTTGGTATCTCTAATTTTCTTGAAGAGATTTCTAGTTTTTCCCATTCTGTTCTTTTCCTCTATTTCTTTGCATTGATCACTTAGGAAGGCTATCTTGTTATTTGTTGGAATTCTCCTTTGCCTTTTGCTTGTCTTCTTTTCTCAGCTATTTTTAGACTTCCTCAGGCAAACCTTTTTGCCTTTCTATTTCTTGGGGATGGTCTTGATCACTGCCTCCTGTACAGTGTCATGAACCTTCATCCATAGTTCTTCAAGCACTCTTTCAGATCTAATCCCTTGACTGTATTTCTCACTTCCACTGTATAGTTGTAAGGGATTTGATTTAGGTCATACTGAATGGTCTAGCGGTTTCCCCTACTTCCTTCAGTTTAAGCCTCAATTTGGCAATAAGGAGTTCATGATCTGAGCCACGGTCAGTTCCTGGTCTTGTTCTTGCTTACTGTATAGAACTTCTCCATCTTCGGCTGCAAAGAATATAATCAGTCTGATTTTGTTATCGAACATCTGGTGATGTCCATGTGTAGAGTCGTCTCTTGTGTTGTTGGAAGAGGATTTTTGCTGTGACCAGGGCATTCTCTTGGCAAAACTCTGTTAGTCTTTGCCCTGTTTCATTTTGTACTCCAAGGCCAAACTTGCCTGTTACTACAGTTAACTCTTGACGTCCTACTTAACATTCCAGTCCCTTATGATGAAAAGGATATCTTTTTGGGGTGTTAGTTTAGAAGGTCTTGTAGGTCTTCCTAGAACCATTCAACTTCAGCTTCTTTGACATTAGTGTTTGGGGCAGAGACTTGGATTACTGTGATACTGTACAGTTAACTCTTGACGTCCTACTTAACATTCCAGTCCCTTATGATGAAAAGGATATCTTTTTGGGGTGTTAGTTTAGAAGGTCTTGTAGGTCTTCCTAGAACCATTCAACTTCAGCTTCTTTGACATTAGTGTTTGGGGCAGAGACTTGGATTACTGTGATACTGAATGGTTTACCCTGGAAACAGAGATCATTCTGTCGTTTCTGAGATTGCACCCAAGAACTGCATTTCAGACTCTTCTGTTGATTGTGACGGCTACTCCATTTCTTTTAATTGATTCTTGCCCGTAGTAGAAAATGTAGTGGTCATCTGAATTAAATTCGCCTGTTGCAGTCCATTTTAGTTCACTGATTGCTAAAATGTCAGTGTTCACTTTTGCCATCTCCTGTTTGACCACTTCCAATTTACCTTGATTCATGGACCTAACGTTCTGTTCCAGGTTCCTAAGCAATATTGTTCTTTACAGCATCAGACTTTACTTCCATCACCAGTTACATCCACAACTGGGTGGTGTTTTTGCTTTGGCCCAGCCTCTTCATTCTTTCTGGAGTTTTGTCTCCACTCTCCTCCAGTAGCACATTGGGTACCTACTGACCTGTGGAGTTCATCTTTCAGTGTCCTATCTTTTTGCCTTTTCATACTGTTCATGGGGTTNTCCACAACTGGGTGGTGTTTTTGCTTTGGCCCAGCCTCTTCATTCTTTCTGGAGTTTTGTCTCCACTCTCCTCCAGTAGCACATTGGGTACCTACTGACCTGTGGAGTTCATCTTTCAGTGTCCTATCTTTTTGCCTTTTCATACTGTTCATGGGGTTCTCAAGGCAAGAATACTGAAATGATTTGCTATTCCCTTCTCCAGGGGCCCTTCCTGACCCAGGGATTGAACCTGTGTCTCTTACATTGCAGGTGGACTCTGTATCTGGATTTACATAATTTAAAGTATGTAAATTAATACTTCAAATAAGCCAGTCAAATGAGATTGATCTAATCTTAACCGTTATGCCTGATGGACATAGAAATGCCTATTATCTTTGCATATTTTGAGTAAAATTTCTTCTAATTTTATTCTGCAATTTCCCCCTCCGTTTGAAAAAAGGAAAACTAATATTCACATTGTAAAAATTCAAACAGTTTCAAATGATTTACAGTGAGAAGTAAATCATTTTACCCTCATTCAGTTCCTTTATCCTACGGCAACCTTTTGTCAGCCTTTTTTGATGATGGGTGGGCATCCTTCCGTATTCTATAGAGCTTCACAGTGACACATTTACACAGTATGTGTTTGGGTGTGTGCCCCTTCCTGTGTGCATCTTATAGGTTGTTCCGTATCACTGGATAAAATTATGTCATTCTTTTGGATAGCGCCACATTTGTCTCAAGACCTACAGTATACTTTAGTCTCTTCGTAGATAGTCAGGTTTTTTCCCAATCTTACTTTATTTATTTAGTCATTTATTTACTTGAAACAATGCTGCAGAAAACCTTGTAATTCATTTCTTTTTGAAACTGTGTGAAGATTTCTTCCTGTGCTTATCCTTGATACTTAAAATGTATTTATACTTTGTTCTGAATAAATTGCATAGCCGACTGCCTTTTTGGTGCTTCTGAGATGCAAATTACCATTTAAAAATTTTACTCACTTAGATAGGCTTTTAGAAGATACCTGTGTTTTCAGGAAAATCTCAGGGGAAAGTAATCTTCCAAGTAGAGTTTACGTAAAATCCTTTTATCTAGAAAGTCAATGTAAAATTTATAATCTCAGATAATAGGCAATATTGAATGTTTGCAGTTTTACTCTTAAATTGCTTTAACTCCCTAAGCAGAGTATATATACTATTCCTGTACTTTTTTTTTCCATTTGTGTTTTGTAGGGACTGGATAATCTGTTACTAGTGTTTGTGATAATAGGATTATTAACTCATTGAGCAGACTTATTCCATACAGTGTTCCATGCTTTGGAAATACAGCAGTGAACACAGTTCTGCATAGAACTTTTATTTTTGTTGCAAGTGGTGGTGAGAGAAGAATAAAGTAATTAACTGTATAGTAGTAAATAATGAGTATATAATGATAAGCCCATTGTGATTAGTGCTAGAGAGAAAAATAAAACATGCAGGAAGACTAGAGACTCCTGAGGTTTGGGGCACATGGATTATATTTTAAAATAGGATGTGCCTCAGAGAAGGGTCTGCAAGGCTGACTTGGCTTTCTTTTACAAAAATGGAAAGCACTCACAGGTCCTTGGGTTAGTTACTGGACAGACCTACTAGCTAGGGCCTTTAACAAAACTGCAGAAGATTAAAGTGACTTTAATCTCTGATGCTATACATCAAACCAATTAACTTGTAACACTGATGCTGTTGAGGGTTTATCTTGATTAGTTTTTTTTTTTTTGTCCTTAGTAAATCTGACTTTTTGGCTTTAGCATTTATACTTCCAAATTTGGCAGGTAAGGTTAATCCCTGCTGAAGGTAAAAGTAGAATCAGTTTGGAATCTGAATATGAGGTATGTTATTAAAAGAATTTTAACAACATCAGTAAAAATTCTAAAGCCAAATTTTGTTTTTTAATATTTGTTGGATCCTTCTAATATCCTTGTCTGATGCATTCGTGTTTGTATTTCCAATAGCTATAATCATTAATTGGATCTCATTTACTAAACATTTCATAGACATTATGTTGTTACTTTGGAAGTTACTTTGGAAGTGGTTGCATAGATGGTTTTAATATAATCCTAAGATTACAGCTAGTTGTCTTCAGAGTAATGTAAAGTTGGAAAATTGGCAAAAGTATTAACCAATATCAGTAGTAATTTGGAATGATTACTTCTCTAAAAAGTGTTCATTTTTAAAAGTTGATTTGATCACTGATCTCCAGTTTTAGAGGGTCTTTATTTGTACATAATGAGAACTTTTAAGCTTAGAAAACCATTCTTAAAAGTCTGCTATTTATTGAATAGAGTTGTATAAGAAATATAAGTAGCTATATAGTTGAAAAACCTTGTAATTTAAAGTGTAAATATTTAAGCTTTCCAGTTAGATTCAGTAACAAGAAACCAACTAAAATACTAGAACAATCTTTTTCCTTGTTTGAAGCGTGAAATATTCTCACAGACTTTCAGACTAATAGAACAGTTTCCAGAGATTGGATGAAATTGTTAGTTTCTCACTAATGTACCAATCTTCTAGATTACCAAAATTGTTTTCTGTGAACTCTGTCATTCAGGGACTGCTCATCCTCTGATTTAAATTGCCTTCAGACTTCTATCTACTATACAGTGTAACATTTCTTGGTATTGATGCCTACCTCTTACTTACAGACTTTTCCCCTTTAATTTGCAGGGTAGGAGGGAGTTGAGAGTAGGTAAAATTCACATTAGGTCAACAGTAGCTATGGTTCTTGAGTGGGAAGGATAAAAGACAGCTTAACAATTGATGAGGATTTAAAAACTACCCATTGATTTGAATATAAATGGCAGCATACTCTGGTAGTATGAATAGTATAACTAGGTAGAACTGATAAAGTTTTAAAACTTACAATTTGTTCATCAGAAACATGCTTGCTTTTTAGAAATAGTTTTCCATATAAGTTGGAATTTGTGCTCTTTACCTTCTAGCTGCTATTACCAAACAGTAGTTGTGAGGTATGTGGTTTTTGTTCTGTGGATAGTCCCAGAGGGCTTTATGAGGAAATTCTGAAAAAAAGGGCCAGGTTAACTAGAAAAAAAAAATCTCACCCCCCCAGCCCCCCCCAAAACAAACGAAAAAACAAACTCTTGGTCTNAGCTGCTATTACCAAACAGTAGTTGTGAGGTATGTGGTTTTTGTTCTGTGGATAGTCCCAGAGGGCTTTATGAGGAAATTCTGAAAAAAAGGGCCAGGTTAACTAGAAAAAAAAAATCTCACCCCCCCAGCCCCCCCCAAAACAAACGAAAAAACAAACTCTTGGTCTTCTTGGAAGGGAATAAACAACTATGGGCTATGGTTTTTGCTTTTCTGGAATGCCAAATTTCAGCTCAGAGCAAATTCTTCAGCAGAGCAATAAACCTTTGAAAATTGCTTTATAATGGAAATGCTGACAGACCATTAACTATAGTGGTGTGCATGCACTGCTCTGACATACAGAAGGTTGTCCCAAGGTGCTCAGTACAGTAAACCATGCTGAGCAGTGTGCATCCTGTGGACGCCTGTATGGGTGTGTGTGGTTTGTTACATTTATGCTATCTAATTATTAATGGAGAAGCTCAAACATATCACCTTTGACATGCAGGAGAAGTACCATTTTAGAAAGAAAGTGGTTTAGGCTCTGCTCATGCTGATAGCTCATTTTATATTTGCCACACTGGAGAAGGCCCAGGGTAAGTTTAACATGATGCATTTAATCACCATTCCAATTACAGTGCCACTGAAGCAGATCAATGTTTTCTTACTACCAATTCATTGGAACTTCTAGGTCATAAAGTATCATTATTCGGCATATTGGAAAGTCTCAGCCCAATGGAAATGTGGATTCTGGAATTTTTCCAGTTGCTTTGAAATAATATCGGAGGCTGCTTGGATGTACATTTTCCCAGTGTAGAATGGGAATTTAAAGGGATTGATAAGACAAAGTGAGAATCCTATAATGCCCCAGGGAAAGATGAAGCAGAATGTTCACATCTAAAAGTAAAAGAAGGAAAATGATGAAAAAAGGATGGATACTTCCATAGCAGCCTGCTTAATGACTGATATCCCTACTAATAATAAGTGTTATGAGAATTTGTCTTGTTCTTGGCTATAGTCGTAAGCACCTAGCACAGTACTTGGCCTATAATGTGGATATCAGTAAATATTTATTAGATTTATTTGTCTTTCTTTATTTGAAAGCTACTTGAGGCTAGATTGTCAGGCACCTTGCTAAATGGTTTAAAGGTTACTAATATATGTATGTGTACATTTGTATACATATAAATTCATAATACACATAATGCATATACATATATGTGCAGCTAGAATTAATCCATAAAAGATTTTTTAAAGGCATTTCTGGGTACAATTTGATATGTTGAGTACCATGAATTAATGCAGAGATTCAAGTGTATTTGGACAGAATTATGTTGCCTGAGATGTAAGTGTACACTAAAGAGATCTGATGTCATAGCTAGATTATAAATGTCAGGTGCTCCTGTACTCTAAAGTCAGTGCTGGTTGGACCACGCCTGTTTACTTTGTTCTCTTTGACTAAAAAAATTTTTTTCCCCATTTGTTTGTGGCAGTTCTGAAACTTGGCTTTCTGCTTGGGTGGGCTTTTACAAAAACATAAGGATGATAAGGTATTAGCCCAAAGATTTTGATCCACTGGGTCTGGGGTAGAGACTGGGAATATATATTATAAAGAATTTCTTTTCCTTGTATGCTTATATACAGCTGATACCACTTCATGGTGAACTTCAAAATGAGTGGTGAAAATTATCTTGGACCGTTTGAGTTCTCTGGAAACAATAACCAGCACAGTAATTAAAGTCTTGGTTCTACTCTGGTGGAAGGATGCTAGCATATGTCATACTGAAGATTGTTTAGGATTAGTGTTGACTTTCGGGGAAGGCAGTGGCACCCCACCCCAGTACTCTTGCCTGGAAAATCCAATGGACGGGGTAGCCTGGTGGGCTGCAGTCCATGGGGTCGCTAACAGTCGGACAGACTGAGCGACTTCACTTTCACTTTTCTCTTTCATGCATTGGAGAAGGAAATGGCAACCCACTCCAGTATTCTTGCCTGGAGAATCCCAGGGATGGGGGAGCCTGGTGGGCTGCTGTCTATGGGGTCACACAGAGTCGGACACGACTGAAGTGACTTAGCAGCAGCAGCATATGNTATACACATCTAGATGTGTATAAGAGACAGGTCCATGGGGTCGCTAACAGTCGGACAGACTGAGCGACTTCACTTTCACTTTTCTCTTTCATGCATTGGAGAAGGAAATGGCAACCCACTCCAGTATTCTTGCCTGGAGAATCCCAGGGATGGGGGAGCCTGGTGGGCTGCTGTCTATGGGGTCACACAGAGTCGGACACGACTGAAGTGACTTAGCAGCAGCAGCAGAAGCAGCAGCAGCAGTGTTGACTTTCTGTCTGTATATTTTTCCAGAAAGCTACCATCAGGACAGTTTGGGGAAGGATGTGATTTTCTTTTTTTCCTGTGGCATTATTCATAGAGATATATTACCAGAAATACCTTATTTCTTTTTGTGCCTTAGAAATCATTTTATTCCCTTCCTTTATCTTTGAGTTAACCTCAAAAATGTTAAAGTTTGAATTCCAGCTTTGTCTATTATTCATTGTTATCTCATTCTCTGAGCCTTCATTTCTTATACATAAATGAGGTAATAATATTTACCTACTTTATAGGTTTTTTAGGATTAAAATGCATAAAAAATACCTATTAGCATATGTCTTGCCTTTAGTAAGTGATCAACAAATGTTAGATTTTGTGGCATACCTGTTATATGACCTATCTGTGTAACTTGCTCAGTCATGTCTGACTCTTTGCAACCCCGTGGACTGTAGCCTGCCAGGCTCCTCTGTCCATGGGATTTCCCAGACAAGATAACAAGTGGGTTGCCATTTCCTCCTCCAGGGAATCTTCCTGACCCAAAGATTGAACCTGTGTCTCCTGCATTGGAGGCAGATTCTTTACCGTCTGAGCCACCAGGGAAGCCCTATGTGATCTGTGGTATACAGAAAGGCCAAAAGAAGTAGAAAAATTATGATAGTCGAAATTCAAAAATATGCTGTATACCCATAAGCACAGTTATTAAAAAATGTAAAATAATTGTAAAATATACATAACACAAACTTCATCTTTTTAACCATTTAAAAGTGTACAATTTAGTGGCATTTAGTACATTCGCAGTGTTGTACAATCATCATTACTTTTTATTTCCAGAACATTTTCATCATCACCCCAAAAGGAAACCTGCGCGCATTAAGGGGTCACTCTCTACTTCCCCTCTTCCCAGCCATTGGCAACCATTAATATGCTTTCTACCTCTGTGGATTTGCCTGTTTTATATAACTTCATATGAATTTGGAATCATACAGTTTGTGGCACTTTGTCTCTACTTCTTTCACTTTGTATGGTTTTGAAACTAATCTGTCTTCTAGCATGCATCTTCATTTCTTTTTATAGCTGAATAATAGTCTATTATGTGGTTATATGCCATACTTTGTGTATCCATTCATCAGTTGGTGGACATTTGATTTCTGAACCTGTTAGCGGTTGTGACTACTGCTGACACAAACATACACGTGCGAGGTTTTGTTTGAGCACTTTCTCACAGTTCTTTTTGGTACTTGTTTATGAATAGAATTTCTGGTTCGTATGGTAATTCCGTGTCTTAATTAAGGAACCACCAGCCTGTTTTCCACAGTGGCTGTACCATCTTACATCTTACTAGCAGTGCTTGAGGATGAGGCTTTCAGTTTTCCACACCCTGGTCAAAACTTGGCCATCTTAATAGATATTAAGTGTGTCCCATTATGATTTTGTTGTTGTTGTTAGACTTTAAAAAAAGTTAATTTTAGGTGCACAACAATGACTTGATTTGTATACATTGCAAAATGATCATCACAAGTCTAGTTAACAACTGTCATCTTACATAGTTGGAAAAAAAAAGTATTTTTTCTTGTGGTGAGAACTTATAAGATCTACTCAGTTGGCGGCTTTGAAATATGTGGTGTATTATTGTTAACCATAGTTGCCATGCGATTCATTACATCCTCATGACTTATATGACTGGAAGTTTTTTACCTTTTACCCCTTTCACTTATTTGTCCCTCACCTCTGGCAACCACCATTCTGTTCTCTGTGTCTATGAGCTCAAGTTTTTGGTTTTTAAAAATTCTAAGTGAGATCATATGGTATTTATCTTTTTTTTTTCTGACTTTCTTCACTTAGCATAAGCTGAAGGTCCATCCATGTTGTTACAAATGGCACGGTTTCATTCTTTCTTATGGCGGAGTAATATATTCCATTGTGTGTGTGTGTGTGTGTGTGTGTGTGTGTGTGTGTGTGTATCACATCGTTTTTTACTCATTCATCCGTTGATAGGTGCTTAGGTTGTTTCCGTATCTTGACTTTTGTGAATAGCTGCAGTGAACTTGGGAATGCATTTATCTTTTTGAATTAGCCTTTCTGTTTTCTTCAGATAAATACTTGAGAAATGAAATTGCTGGATCCTATGGTAGGTCAGTTTTTTAATTTTATGAGAAAACTCCACACTGTTATCCTTCGTGGTTGCAACCAATTTATATTTCCACTAACACTGTACAAGGGTTCCTGTTTCTCCACATCCTCACAAATACTTATTTGTTATCTCTGTGATAATAGCTGTTCTAGAAAGTAGAAAATAGTGACTCATTGTGGTTTTGATTTGCATTTCCTTAATGTTTAGTGATGTGGAGCATTTTTTTCATGTACCCGTATCCATCTGTATGTGTTTCTTGGATAAATGTCTATTCAGATCTTTTGCCTATTTTAAAAATCAGATTTTAAGTGAAATAATGAGTTACACGAACGAGCTGTTTATATAACCCACCTGTTTGTTCTTCCTTTTGTTGAGTTTGAGGTCACATTGCAGAAAATCATTGCCAAGATCTATATTCCTACCTTTGTTTTCTTCTAGGAATTTTAAGGTTTCAGGACTTACATGCAAGTCTACTTTGCCCACTTGGTTGAGAATTTTTATCATTGGTGGCTGCTGAATTTTGTCAAGTGCTTTTTCTGCCTTGACAGAAATGGTCATATGATTTTTGTCTTTCATTTTGTTAAAAATGTGTATCACGTTGATTTGCAGATCTTAAACCATCCTTGCATTACAGAGTAAATCCCAGTTGGTCATGGTGTGTGATCCTTTTAATGTATTGTTGAATTTGGTTTGCTAGTATTTTGTTGAGCATTTTTGCATCTTTGTTCGTTAGGGAAGTTGGCCTGTAGTTCTGTTTTATTGTGGTCTCCTTGTTTGCTTTGGTATTAGAGTAATGCTGGCCTTCTGAAATGAGTTTGGAAACATTCCCTCTTCTTAATAATTTTTTGTTGAGGATCTGAGGAGGATTGGTATTTGGTAGAACTCACCAGTGAAGCTATTTAGTCCTGTACTTTTGTTTGTTGGGAGGGTTTTGATTACTGAGTCAACTTCATTCCTAATAATTAGTGTATTCATGTCTTCTGTTTCTCATGATTTAGTCTTGATAGGTTGTATGTTTCTCAGAATTTATCCATTTGTTTAGGTTGTCAAATTTGTTGGTATCATGGTTTTGGTTTGCATTTTGCTAACAAGTAAGTGAAATTAAGCGTCTTTTCAGTGTGATTACTGGTCATTTGTTTATCTTCTGTGGAGAAATGTCTTTTTTTTCATTCCTCTCCCCTCTGTTTTTGGCTGTGCTCTGTGTTGTAGGATTCTAGTTGCCTGACCAGGTTTTGAACCTGGGCCCTTGGCAGTGAAAGTACAGGCTCCCAACCACTGGATCACCAGGAAATTCCCTCCTTTGCCTGTATTGTAATTGGGTTATTTGTCTTTTTGTTGTTGAAGCCACAGTCTTTTGATTATAAAACTGATTTATATACTGTCATTTGGTTGGTGACCTTATTTGGAAATGGAACAATAAGTGGTTAGAGTTCTTTTAAGCATTTTATTGAGTGTTTTATTTTTATCTATTTTTACTAGAAATGTAACTAGTTTTATTATATAGCTTAGCTTGATGTCTTGCTCCCTGCCTCCGGTCTACACTAGCAGATAACTGGATTTATTCATCTCCACATTGTTAATTGTTTTACCTTGGTTTTTTTTTTTTTTGATTATAGATTGTTTCTTTCTCAACTTTTTTGTTAATAATAAAATAATAAAAATCAGGTATAATTTACCTGCCATGAAATTCACCCTTTGTACAGTTTGATGATTTTTAGTAAATTTACAGTATTCTACCACCATTACCACAGTACCATTTTAGAACATTTCCATCACCCTGAAAAGTTTCCTTAGCATTATTGGTGGTAAATTTCTTTGCCAGCCTCCAGGCAGCTGATCGGTTTTGTGTTTCTTTAGATATATCTTTTCTTATATTTCACATAAATGGCATCATAATATATAGAACTCTAAGGCAATGGCACCCCACTCCAGTACTCTTGCCTGGAAAATCCCATGGACAGAGGAGCCTGGTGGGTTGCAGTCCATGGGGTTGCTAAGAGTCGGACATGACTGAGCGACCTCACTTTCACTTTTCCCTTTCATGCATTGGAGAAGGAAATGCCAACCCACTCCAGTATTCTTGCCTGGAGAATCCCAGGGACGGGGGAGCCTGGTTGGCTGCCGTCTATGGGGTTGCACAGAGTCGGAGACGACTGAAGTGGCTTAGCAGCAGCTTAGCAGATTTTTTTCACTGAGATGACTGTTTTCAAGGTTCATCCATGTTGTAGCATGTATCCGTAGTGTGTTCCTTCTTCTTATAGAATAGTAGTCCATTCTGTGGTTAATACCATATTTTGTTTATCTGTTCATTCGTGATGGGCATCTGGCTTGGTTTTAGTTTTTGGCTGTCACAAATAGCAAAGATTCATGACATATCTTCACAAGTCTTTGTGTAGACATCCTTCTTCAACTTTATAGTTTGAAAAATTTCAACCCCACAGAAAGGTTGAAACTTTAAGTGGTATACTGAATGTCTATATACTCTTCACTTAGATTCAGTAATTTTTAATATTTGCTATCATCTTTACCTCTTTCTATAAATATACCTTTTCAGACCATTTGCAGATATCATGACAGTCTGCCTCTTAAATATTTTAACATGAATCTTACGGAATGAGGGCACACATTCTAACCGCAGTGTCATTTTTAGACTGAAAAAAATTAGTAAGAATTTTGTAATATCAGCTATTTTATATACATGTTAAAGTTTTCCCAGTTGTTCCAGAAATGTCCTTTAGAGCTTATGTAACCCCTCCTTCCCCCCCCCAATCTAGGATCCAAAAATTATTTTCTAGATGTTTTGATAGTTGTTTCTCTTAGTCTCTTTTAATCTGGAATAGTTCCTCTTTCTCGCTTTGCTTTTCATGTCAGTGAGATTTAGAAGAACATAGACCAGTTACTTATTCCACCTTTTGACTTTCTCTCATTGATTTCTCATGATTTAAGTTAAACATTTTTGGCAAGGATTCCTAATAGGTGAGGTTGTGTACTTTTTTATACACCAGTGATTAAATAAAGTGAGTTAAAGTAGAGAATCATAAAAACATCTAATATAATCTAAAATGAAAGTGTACATTGCATCAAGAAAAACAATGTCAGGCTATCTCCTTACTTGTGAAACTAAATTTGGTCACTTGGTTAAGGTATTGACAGTTGAGATTCTAAAGGCATGACTTTTTATATTTAGTGAGTTTACTGGTGGGATGATACTTTGAGATGATGTTCAGAGTTCTTCAACTTTCAAGACGATGTTCAGCTTGTTTTTTAATAACCTTTTACCTAGTAGTTTCAGCACCCATTGCTTGAAGTAATTATTACATTGATGAGGAGGGGGGGCTGTTGCATAGAATGCTTTAAAAAAATATCTTCATTAGCTGTATCATGGAAAAATATTTTGCTTTGCCTTCCTTAGATTTCTATGCTTGGATAAACATATTCCAGATGTCCGCTTGACTTGTGATATTGTTTCTACTTAGAGTTTCAAAGAGCAATTTTCTGTGTTAGTATCTAAGGTATGGAGGTAAATTTTATAAACATAAAATTTTGTTTTTGATATTTGATTGCAGTTTAATACTCAGTAGTATAGTAGAGAAATTAATGAAATCCAGAAAACAGATCTAAATATGAATGTTCAGATTTCATTTATAGTTCATGTCTTTCTCTGTCTCTCTTTTCAAGATTTTTGCAGTTCTGTCTTTTGTATTCCAGCAACTCCTTGTGTTATGGCACTGATTAATCATGGGTAAGATCTCAGAATGTTACATGTAATCCTGTGAATATTTTTCTTTTCCTGGGAAAAGAAAATGTGATATGTTGATAATATCAGTAGTTAATATGAAGCCATTTACTCTGTCATTGTGTTTTGTGACTGGCTTGCTCACAACATGGAAAATGTATACCAGAAATCCCTTATTTTAATAAAATTGATGAGTAAGTGAAGATGTTTTAAAGCACAGAATTCTGGAAAAAAAGCTTAGATGTGTTAGTTCAATTTAAAATGTGTGTATGTGCGTGTTTGGGTGGTAGGCTTAAGATACTTTCTTTGCATATCAGTTAACTAATTTGAGAGTCATACACATTTTCTTGTGTCTGCCACATAAATAATAAATGTGCTATCTGTAATAGCTTGGCTTATTGCTTCTGGAACTGGCCTCCTGGGCTGAAACACTCACTCTGCGTCTTTATAGCATGTGAACCTAAGCAGGTTGCTCAGCTTCTCTGCACCTTAGTTTTCTCATGTGAAAAATGCCAGCGATAGCAGCAATGTGTTAATAATTGTAAAGTATATGCTAGCATAAAATGGTTAAGTCATTTAATCTTGCTGGTGACTGGCACATGAATGCCTAAGTAAATGTTTGCTAGTTAATTAACATCCAGTCTTAGTGTTATTAATGGGGTGAGAATCTAAAGACATTTGTGAAGCAATTCAAAAGTACCTTTTAGATTTGTATGATTTGTTCCTTAGTCTTTGAGTTGTCTTGCTAATGCCTAATCTGGCAGCATCCTTCTATCTTTTTAAAATAGCAACCTGTCTTTTAATCAATTTAAAGTATTCAACGTAGATTTATAGAAATAATGATTTCTTGTTGCACTTACTCATTAAGGTAGTAACTAAATAATGTGATCACGGCAACAAGTCAAATAGGTGTAATCATAAGACATAAACAGATTTGGGGAAATAATAATTGGTTCTTCGTTAACATTCAGCTCAAATGATAGGAGTGGAAATAAACCTCTATATTGGAAAATAACTCCGCTGGCTGAGAGAGCATTTGGCAGCTGACATTGGGCATATTTGTCTGTCTTATGGATGGTCTTGGCTTCCCTGATAGCTCAGTTGGTAAAGAATCCACCTCCAATGCAGGAGATCCTGGTTCAGTTCCTGGGTCGGGAAGATCCACTGGAGAAAGGGATAGGCTATCGACTTCAGTATTTTTGGGCTTCCCTAGTGGCTCAGCTGGTAAAGAATTTGCCTGCAGTGTGGGAGAGCTGGGTTCAATCCCTGGGTTGGGAAGATCCCCTCGAGAAGGGAAAGGCTACCCATTCCAGTATTCTGGCCTGGAGAATCCCATGGACTACAGTTCCTGGGGTTGCAAAGAGCTGGACCCGACTGAGCGACTTGCATGTGACTGAGTGAAGACGGTACTGCTGCAGACTCAGCATTGCAGGGCGCCTGGTAGGCTCTCTGTTGCCTGTGTTCCACCAGGTTACAGCCTTTCGTCTTGGTTTTCTTGTGATGCTTTAGCTAGCGTTTTGTTTGTGAGAGGTGGCAGAGTTGTCTGGCGAGGCAGATAGACTTAACTCCTGATTACAAAGTTCTTCTTGAACTTTCAGCCCTGCCTCAGCACAGGCCCTCAGCACTGGGAGGGGAGCTGTGTACTCTTAAGTTGAATTCTGTCAGATGGATCCTGAGCTCCATATATTTCCAGCAGAGTCTTAGATGGAGGTGCACAATATGCTCATTAAATTTGTGAATGGCATCCAGTTGGGTGGGATAGGTCATTCAATAGACAACTGGATTAAAATTCAGAATATCTGGTATTCTGAAAAAGTTGATGAATATGCATAATATGGCATTTAACAGGATTAAGACAAGATAATTTTCTTAAGGAAAGTAAACAGCTGTGGAAATACAGTATGGAAGTAGGATTGGGTTTATACCAGTGGTAGCACAAAACAGTCCCAAGGTGATAAGAAAACCAGTTAATAAATATGAGTCAGTGATGCCTTTGCATTTAAAACCATTGATGACAACTCATGTAATTGAAATGGCGCTTAAAGAAATCACAGGTTCTTTCCTTCACCATATTTAGTATTTGACTGTCAACGGTGCATTAAAGAAAGATATTAGGGAAAATGTTTAAGAGTGAGAAATCTGAAAAATAGGGAAATACTCCATATCAGAAGGTTTTAGTAGGTATTTAGCTTAGAAATGGAGAAGGCAATGGCACCCCACTCAAGTACTCTTGCCTGGAAAATCCCATGGATGGAGGAGCCTGGTGGGCTGCAGTCCATGGGGTCGCTAAGAGTTGGACACAACTGAGCGACTTCACTTTCACTTTTCACTCATGCATTGGAGAAGGAAATGGCGGCCCACTCTAGTGTTCTTGCCTAGAGAATCCCAGGGACGGGGAAGCCTGATGGGCTGCTGTCTGTGGGGTCGCACACGACTGAAGTGACTTAGCAGCTTAGAAATAGTGGAGAGTTTAGTAATTCTCTTATTAAATTATATTGTTGTTGCTGTTGTTTAGTTGCTAAGTCGTGTCCGACTCTTTTTGACCCCGTGGACTGTAGCCCGTCAGGCCCCTGTGTCCATGGGATTCTCCAGGCAAGAACACTGGAGTGGGTTGCCATTTCCTCCTCCGGATATTTTCCCAACCCAGGGGTTAAATTCTAGTCTCCTGCATTGCAGGCAGAATCTTTACCCAGGAACCACCACCAGATTATATATGGTAGTGTTACCTGTGTGATCATAGGTTCATCAAATGGCAGTAACCAGCTTCACTTTTTTTTTTTTTTTTTGGGTCTGTGTCGGGTCTTGGTTGCAGCACAGGGAACGTCTGTCGCCTTATACAGATCTTTCGTGCGGCATGGGTACTTTCTAGTTGTGGCGTGCTCCACATGCTCTGAGTCATGTAGTATCTTAGTTCCCCAAAGCAGGGATTGAACTCATGCCCCTTGCATTGCAAGCTGGATTCTTAACCACTGGACCACCAGGAAAGTACCCACATTTTGTTTTAATGGACGAGAATACACAAACCGGAGGTCGTATATACATTCAAGACAGGCCTTTTCCTTTCAGTCACTGCTCTTAGCACTTAGCTCTTTGGCAGCCTGTGTTTTCACCCTGATGACAGGATTATTAAGGCATTTACAATGGTGGGAAAGTTATGAAGTAAGGCATAAGATATTGATGATTCTGAGCTTTGGGCTGCAGTGAAATATGACACAAAAAGTAGAAATGAAATCTCTTGTGGTCATAGAACAGGGATACTTAATTCTTACTGAGGCCGAGGCAGAAAAGATACACTCTTGAGTTTCTTTCTAGCTCTTTCTCTTTTCCTGCTGGAAATTATGACTGCTCAGGGTGATTAAATGGAGAATTTTCTTTTGCAGCATTTAGACAGTCTTTATAGTGAATGACTAAAATCGCCAAGAAATGGAAATTTTAAACTTTGAACTTTATTCCTTTATTCCTTTTCCATGAGCTTTGGGCTCAGAATGAGAGCTGTTTCTCTAGATTCGTGGTTGATGGGATCCCAACTTTTTCATCAACCTCCCTTCCCCACCCCGCCCCGAGAATATCTTGGCAGATTGATGTAATATATGAAATATTTAGAATTTGAACAAATGAAATACAAAAGACATTTATTTTTTAATGTCAGTGACATTAACTGGATATTAATTTTTTGTGTTTGTGTTTTCCTGGATATTACTTTCCCTTCCTCCATATTTAATAGATACTCTTATTGGTACATGAGTTTTAAAGGAATGACATGAACCAAAATGTTTCATCTTGTAGATGTCATTTCACCTGGATGCTTTCCAGGGTTAGAAGCACCTTGATGCTACTGCTAAGTCCCTTCAGTCATGTCCAACTCTGTGCGACCCCATAGACACGGCAGCCCACCAGGCTCCCCCGTCCCTGGGATTCTCCAGGCAAGAACACTGGAGTGGGTTGCCATTGCCTTCTCCAGTGCATCAAAGTGAAAAGTGAAAGTGAAGTCACTCAGTCATGTCCGACCATCAGCGACCACATGGACTGCAGAAGCACCTTAGGTTTTTCTTTCTTAACCTTACAGCTGCTGGTGCCAGCTTGTTTAACCTTGAGGCTTGAACCCTGGTAGCTGTCATCTCCCACGTTTATGACTCATTTTCTAACAAAGAAAGATCTAATAATGACGTGTTAGGTTTACTTTCCATCTTTTAGTAAAATTACCCTACGTTTATGGAAAATCTGATTTTCCATAAATATGGATAAGTGAATATTCTGTTTAAAAGCCTAAATTGTCTTAATAGTAAGAGTAGATAAATGCACACCTCACTAGGATGAACCAGAAGTGTTTGTTACTTGGGTAAACAGGTGCATATATAATTCTTTAATAGTTTTTATGTAATGGTGGTTGCAAAGATGATATAAAATGCAAGGGTCAGTTTTTTTCTAGAGGAAGTAGTTCTTTAGTAAATTCCTAACCCATTACAGAAGTTTGATAGCCAGTTAGTTGTTTTAGTCACTGTTCAGGTGAAGACACTCTGACTTCTGTAAGTGTAGTGTCTGCTAATCCTCAACTGTTTGCAGTAGCAGCATGGCTAGCCAGGAGAAAAATAAGGGCAAGGGATACCTCATTGTTCTCTCTCTTAAACTGTCTGTGTTCAGTAATTCTCAGGTATTCTCTATAGCAAATGGTTGGGAAATCTTTGTATTGTTTTCTGAGCAACACAAAGAATTCCTTTTGTAATGAACCAGTTGTTGTTTCATCACTGAATTTTATCCGACTCTTTGCAACCCCAGGGACTGTAGTCCGCCAGGCTCCTTTGTCCAGGGGATTTCCCAGGCAAGAATACTGGCGTGGATTGCCATTTCCTTCTCCAGGAGATCTTCTTGATCCAGGGATTGAACCTGTGTCTCCTGCATTGGCAGGCAGATTCTATACCACTGAGCCACCTTGAAAGCCCCAATAAACCAGCAGTAGTAACTAATGTAGTGTAGAATTAAAAAATTATCTTTTAACCAGTAATACTTTATTGAACTATATATGTAGTAAAACTCAGTCTTATGTGTATAATATAATGAATTTCGACCAGTGTATACACTTACATAGTCACCACCCAGATCAAGATACAGAACATTTGCATCACTCCAGAAAGTATGCTCCATTGATGTACAATTGTAAAAAACTTAAATGAATTGGAATTACTTAGGAGAAATGTTTAATAGTCAACTCGTATGCAGTTTCTTTAGGTAAGTGGATAACAGTGAACTTAGTTCCCCCTCCCCCACCCTGCTATTTTCTTTACTGCAAAAGTGAATTATGCACAGCATTAGTTTTATTCTAATACAGAGTTTGAATTTCCTAAAATAGTACATATATTTGCAAATGAAGAGATCCAGATATAAGACATTCCTCCATCTTCTTAATAAGAACAAGACCTTTGATCCCCATAAATACTGACATTTTTAGGAGCATAGATAAAATAATTAATATTAAAATTAATTTCACATATATAGTTTAAAAATATTTTAACTTTTTCATTTTCAGAAAATTTAGATTTACATGTAGTTGTAAAAAATAAAATAGCGATCTCATATATTCTTCTTAGTTTATACCAGTAGTAAAACTGTACATGCATTAAGAATAGGTTATACTAACAAATTATAGGTATTTGAATATATTCCTAATACACATTTAAAATACTACTTTTCCACAGTCATGAAACATGAATGCTCCACATCTTCACAGCTATGAATGTCTTTAATATTTATTCACTAAAAACACATTTAAGGTTAATTGGCCACAGTTTCCCACTTATTTACTTCCTTACAAGTTGTTTGAGGTTGAGCATTAAAAAAACTGTAAATGTTGCTCTCTGGAAGTTGCATCTGAAGCCGCAAGAATTCATCCATATAACATTAGAATTGCCATAATTTTGGTGTTATTTGTGATCTTCCTAACTTTCCAAGGTCGTCTTTTTGCATTACTTTCTAAATGATTTTCAGAGGCCTTTTTCAGTGGCAGCTGCCTCTTGTAATCATGACCTCACAATCCAGAGATAAGTGTTTACTCTGTGTTTAAAACTATGTTTTGCTTCCTTTGGAAACTTGTTTGCTGCAGTAACTTTGACAAAGCATCCAGCATAGTGTGTGTGACATTTTTCCAGACTTCAGTGTTTATACTCAGAGATGAGAACTTCACTGGCTTGCCCTTTTCACAGACTGACTGGATGGATGTTGCTGGAGTTTGATTCCATTGGCAGGGTCTTCCTGTTTTGAAATCCCAAATGCCATTCCCCTGGGCATGACTGCATGCCTAGAGTTTTCACTTCCAGGTTTTGGGGAAGCTTTTTCTTTTTTTCCCTTCTTCCCTGTTTGTATTTAATTTAAAATTATTGTTGCTTACCTTAGAAGTAAGGATTTAATTTTGAAGCAGTTCCTGTTTTTTGAAAGATAATTTTAGGGATGAAAACTTTTCTGTTTGTATGTGCATATATGGTAAGACAGCTATAGCCACTGTGTACAGTGAGTGTTAGAATCGGTAGTGTCATAAGTTTCTCTTGTGTGGAAACATTATTTGGCATTTTTATTCAGTTCATTGTATTGTTTCCTCCTGCATGTGTACATGGGTTTGCTGTTGTTGTTCACTTGCTAAATCATGTCCGACTCTGTGACCCTGTGGACTACAGCACTCTAGGCTTCCCTGTCTTTCATCATCTTCTGGAGTTTGCTTAAACTCTGGTTCTTTGAGTCGGTGATGCCATCCAACCATCTCATCCTCTGTCGCCCTCTTCTCTTCCTGCCCTCAGTCTTCCCAGCATCAGGGTCTTTTCCAGTGAGTCCACTCTTCGCATCAGGTGGCCAAAGTATTGGAGCTTCAGCTTCAGCATTAGTCCTTCCAATGAATAGTTGATTTCATTTAGAATTGACTTGTTTGATCTCCTTGCTGTCTAAGGGGACTCTCCAGAGTCTTCTCCAGCACCACAATTCAAAAGCATCAATTCTTCAGCTCTCAGCTTATGTCCAGCTCTCACATTCATACATGACTACTGGGAAAACCGTAACTGACTATATGGACCTTTGTCGGCAAGGTGATGTGTCTGTTTCAAATACGCCGTCTAAGTTTGTCATGGCTTTCCTTCCAAGCAGTAAGCAGCTTTCAATTTCATGACTGCAGTCACAGGGGATTTGTTTACATGTTTTAATCTTTATTCTTCTTTTTACTAGTGTATTGATAAGCATGCCCCATCTTGTTTTACATTTTAGTAATGTGTACAGGGTTACAGATGATAATGTTACTTATTTTAGATCTGTATATCTTTTTATTGTAGGGTTCAAACACAGAAAACAGAGGCCAATGCTATGTCCTTCTTGTCCTTGAATTTGGGTATAAAATATTAAGACACGGTTCATTACAACACTACCTGGAATCTAAATTATTAGACTGAAATTAGCTTTTACAGTTGTTGTTTAGTTGCTCGGTTCAGTCCAACTGTTTGTGACCCCATGGACTGTAACCAGGCTCCTCTGTCCATGGGATTTCCCAGGCAAGAGTACTGGAGTATGGGTTGCCATTTCCTTCTCCAGGTAGCATGACTGATATTGCTACATTCTAGAAACGAATCCCACTTATTAACAACTAAATTTTTTCCTTTGTAATACTCCCTTGAAAACTTTGCAGACCTTGTCTGAATGATATTTAGAGTGATGTATAACAATTCAGACAAGCTGGATGCACTGCTGAAAGCCTGGTTTGTCATTCTGCTAGGATGTCATCTGTTTGAACTGGTCTTTTTCTTGTTTGCCTGGAGTGAGCAAAGAGTATAGCTTTAGTAGAGCTGTTGGCTGCTTTCTAGCTATTGTTGGAAATTAAGACTTTTCTGGCTGTAAGTATATGAGGTGGCATGCAGATTGTTACTAGTCTTTAATCATCTACTCTTACTTCTGAGGTGACTGGAATGATTTTTAGAGTGGAGAGGGCATTGTGGTTTGTTTTTTCTGTCTTTGCATGTATACATACATACATCCTTGCCCAGCTCTCCTCCCTTCCCTGTCTTCTCCTCCTTCTTTTGGATTATTAAAGGAGATTGAATCAGGAAATGTGACTAGTTGGTTTTTGCAGATTAGTTTTCTTCATTAAGAAAGAAATCCCATTGTTGTCTATAGAGTTTTTACAAATGTTATGATCCATGCCTAACCTAGATAAAAATACAGAGATGTTAGGCTGGAACAGCTTTGCTAATACTTTTGTTTCCTTTTGACTTGTCTCTATTTTTATTGTGCCTCAGTTTTTTCCTCACTGACGCAGCATCAGGATTGCTTTTATTTCCACATTTGTGTTGCAGTATTTCAGGGGGACCTGGTGTGTGTGTGTTCCTTCTTGGTGAAAGAGGGTGTTGTATGAATGTCAAGAAAATAGTATTGTTAATAAAATGTTTTTAGAATTCTCAGTTATTAGGAATGTTCTTCCAATTCCTTGAGACAAATTAGCTAGAAGGATCATTTATTTTTCATTAAAAAAATTACTATCCTTCAAATTTAGGATTTTTTATTTCAAAAGAAAACACATGATTAAAGCAAGATAACCATTTCTCCCATCAAACAAAGATTTGAAATTAATTACTTAATGTTGGTAAGAGTACATGGGGGAAAAATGTGCTTTCAGATGCTTTTGATGAGAGTATAAATTGGTAGAACTTATCTGGGAAGTGATTTGGCAGTATTTACCAAATCATACTTTTTCATCTCAGTAATTGTCCTTCTCAGAGTCAGTTTTAAGAAAGTTATTCAGCCAAAGACTTGTGATGGAAGATTTATGTCTAAAAATGCTCATTATAGCAACATTTATAATAAAAATCTAGAAAAAAGATTACATATTCAACAGTAAGAGAGTGACTAAATTATCAGTTCAGTTCAGTCGCTCAGTTGTGTCCGACTCTTTGCGACCCCATGAATCGCAGCACGCCAGGCCTCCCTGTCTATCACCATCTCCCGGAGTTCACTCACACTCACGTCCATCAAGTCCATGATGCCATCCAGCCATCTCATCCTCTGTCGTCCCCTTCTCCTCCCGCCCCCAATCCCTCCCAGCATCAGAGTCTTTTACAATGAGTCAACTCTTCGCATCAGGTGGCCAAAGTACTGGAGTTTCAGCTTTAGCATCATTCCTTCCAAAGAAATCCCAGGGTTGATCTCCTTCAGAATGGACTGGTTGGATCTCCTTGCAGTCCAAGGGACTCTCAAGAGTCTTGTCCATGGGATTCGCCGTCCATGGGATTCTCCAGGCAAGAATACTGGAGTGGGTTGCCATTTCCTTCTTCAGGGGATCTTCCAGACCCAGGGATCGAACCCAGGTCTCCCGCATTGCGGGCAGACACTCTAACCCCTGAGCCACCAGGGAAGCCCCTCTAGTTGGAAGTATTTTTCCCTATTATTACTAAAGGAACATGACAACTCTTAGAGGTAAATCCCACAAAACTGTGGTACCACCCAGTGATCAGGTGCTCTGGAGTTTTTAACCTCTCAGCCTTGTCCACATTGACCAGTTCAGGTTTTCTCCTGGGCGTGGTTTCTTAGGAGGCTTCTGCTCTAGTAAATTGTTATTCTCTGTATTCATCTGTCTCTTCTTGTGGTCAGCAATTTGCCTTATTTCCTTCTCTTTGTTATGGATTCATGAAGAGTTGTTAATTTTGTCAATCTGTTTAGCTTTCCACTTGTTAGGACAGAATGGTGCCTTGCAAATTCTATATGAGGAACCCAACAATAAGTGGCATAATAGAAAAGACATTATTACATTTACATAAAAGTTAAAAGTATGCAAAATGCTAGATCATGTTTATGGATATAAAGATGTGAAATAAACATGAAAAGGCATTTTTGGAAATGCAAAACACCAAATTTAAGAGATTGATGAGCTCTGGTAGGAGCAGGATATGTAAAAAGGGGAATGAAATAGATTAGGGCCACATAAGGATGTTTAATTCTGCATATATTTGTATAAGCTAAGACGAAGGGCATATGAATGGTTGTTAAACTGTTCTCTTTTTTATATATCTGAAATATCATAAATTTTAAACTTTCCCATTGTGTGCCTTCTACTTGTGGGTTACATCTACGAACAAATACAAAATTCTAGTAATAAGTTAGCTTCTTTTCCAACATGTGTCTTCTAAATTCTGTGTTAAATATTCTGAAATTAAAAGTTCAGTGTTATTGTTTTTCTTTTTTTAATTTTTAATGAATGGAAGAAATTGATAATTTAATATGTTTTTTCTGACCCTAAATGTAAAAGTCAAAATTGCATTATTACATGTTATTTGTTTTTAGAGTTAAGGGAGATATTCAGCCTATAAATTCTTTGTGTCTTAAATCTATTATTATTTTTTTCAGAGAGTAATTGCACATTTGATAGTGTTTCTGCAAGGACTAATAAAATTCTTGGAAAACATAGGCTCAAATATAAGACCTTCTTCTGTGTTCATACCAATCCATTATTCATATTATCCTATTATTTAGTATTCTTTTGTTATATTCACTGTGAAACCAAACTGAAAAGTGTATAACCAAATTCTTTTATCAAGTAATCTCTAATCATGACTATTAAAAACCTTAACAGTTTTTAGTTAAAAATTGCATTTCCAACTATTAAGATAATAATGAAATGACTAAATGCATAAAAATTTGAAAGCTCTTTCAAATAATTTCTTTAAAATATTATTGCCTCTTGCTCTCTGACCTTTGACTTGAATAGCAAACATAACTTCTGTTTAAATCATGAATGATCAATCATGTGGTCATGGAAATGTGCCTTCCGATGTGCAGAGAAAGATCATTCAATTCTGAGTGTTTCTAATTTGATTTTCATGACATCTAATCATCTCAAAAACAAATATCTGTGCATCCGTCAGTTCTTATTTAACGCTGAACTTGATAAGGCAATCTACTAAAACAGTAGAGAATTAAAAGATACTACAGAGGGAAAGGCTTTTCTTCATTCATTTACTATATATTCTTCATTCATTTACTATTCACATACGAATATATGAGTATTTACTGTATACTAAGCAGTAGGAAGATAATTTTGTTTATACTAAAGCCTCCATTTCTTAAAGCAACCTTATTAGTAGGTCATACTAGCTTCATTTTGCCAAGAGAACACAAAGAAAAATCTAATATTATTGAGTGCTAAATTTATGCCAGACATTGTTAAAATTGCTTAAACATGTTACTCTGCCCAACAATGATATAGGTAAAAATTAATGCCTTTCCAACTTTCTATAAGAAGTCATATTGCAAAGATATATTAAGAAACTTGTTCAAGGTCACTCAGTTAAGAGACTCAAGATTAAATCCTATGCAGTTTAGCTTCAGCATTTATTCTCTTGAACATAATGTTATAGCTGTTTCTGTGTAAGAGATCCAGGACTCAGTCTCAGAAATCCTAGCTGCCAAGGCCCATTCTTTAAATGTTACACTATACTACCAACAATCTGTTTCCTGGAATGGCAGATTAGGTTGTTTTTGACTAGCACTTACATTAGAAAATCTGGACAAGCTATTTTTAAAAATGTATTCAAATGTTTTGGGAAACTGCCAGAGCAGTGAGGAATTATTATAGGGTTTGAAAAAGGAGAGAAGAAAAACCAAGAGAGCCAAGATTTGGGGCCCTTTAATTATTAAGTTATGCACAGATTCAAAAATATGGTGGCAAAGAGAGACTGATTGGAATTGTTGGTATACACATTGGATGAAAGAGAGAAACTGCAGGCCAATACTTTCAGTTGGGACACAATTAAGAACCTTAAAAATAAACCTTAGGAGAAAGGGGTAACCATAAATTGACCTGCTTTTAATTACCTCAACACCCTATTAGATTCATCTTTGTTCTAGCTACTTAACAAAAGCAAATAAAGTAAGATAGGCATAAGATAACGTATGTGTGTGTGTGTTTGTGTATGTGCTCAGTCATGCCCAGTTCTTTGTGATCACATGGATTGTAGCCCACTAGACTCCTTTGTCCATGGGATTTCCCAGGCAAGAAAACTGGAGTGTGTTGCCATTTCCCACCCCAGGGAATCTTCCTGATGCAAGGATGGAACTTGCATCTTTTGTGTTCTCTGTATTGGCAGGGGAATTCTTTACCACTGTGCAACCTGCGATGTGGTTAAAGGTCTAATATAGGTATAATTCAAATCCCATATAAAGGAAAGCAAGAGTACAAGAAATAGTTAACATGTTAATGACTGAATATTTTCTAAAATATTCAAGTTAATGATTGAAGAAGACCTGAGAATCCCACCCAGGATAAATGCAATAAAAATTATATTTAGGTTCATCATATAAATGATGGTAACAAAAAAATGTAAATCTCTTTAAACTTATTTTTTATATTGGATTACAGTTGATTAACAGTATTGGCATAGTTTCAGGGGTAAAGCAAAGTAATTCAGTTATGCATATACATATCTACATTTTTCACATTATTCTCCCATTTAGGTTGTTACATAATATTGAGTAGAATTTCCTGTGCTACAAAGTAGGTCTCTGTTGGTTACCCAAGAAAATTTGTAAATCTTAAATAAATTGGATGTGTATCCTAAGTCACTTGGTCATATCCGAGCGTAGACCCTGAGGCTCCTCTGTCCATGGGGATTCAAGAATTCTGGAGTAAGTTGCCATGCCCTCTTCCTAAATAAGCTGGAGGTGATGTTAAAAAAAAAAAAAATGTTATCTCTTCAAAGAAACCAAAATAACACTGATAGTTAACTTTTTAACAGAAACAATGGAAGCCAGAGGACAGTATCTATAAAATACAAAAAGCTAATAACTGCCAACCTAGTACTCTTGCCTGGAAAATCCCATGGATGGAGGAGCCTGGAAGGCTGCAGTCGATAGGGTCGCTTAGGGTCAGATACGACTGCGCGAATTCATTTTCACTTTTCACTTTCATGCGTTGGAGAGGGAAATGGCAATCCACTTCAGTGTTCTTGCCTGGAGAATCCCAGGGAAGGGGGAGCCTAGTGGGCTGCTGTCTATGGGGTCACACAGAGTTGGACACGACTAAAATGACAGCAGTAGCAGAGCAGAAGTCTATACTCAGGTAAAATATACTCTATACTCAGTTAAAATATGCTTTAAGCCTACTTAAAAGTCAATATTAGACAAAAATAATTTGTTACAAGCCAACCTGTATTCTTGTCTGGAGAATCCCATGGACAGAGGAGCCTTGCAGGCTTCAGTCCATGGGATCGCGAGTTGGACACAACATAGTGATTAAACCACCAACCTGTATAAAAGTAAATATTAAAGTATCTTCAGGAAAAAAAGAGCAGACTTCTCTGCAAATGTTCCTGATTTGAAAACTGTAGGACCTTAAAATGGGGATTTGGAACATCTCAGTGGATACATTGGGAAATCTTGCACTTATTTCCAAAGAACATAGACTTTGTATACTGAATACAAGCTAAAGATTAAGTACATCTATCCTTCAGTCCCACTCAAGTGTGGCCCTAAAAGACAAAACAAAAGTGAGAGAAGAACGGCTTCCAGGGGATAGTTATAACTTAGAGACACTTTTCAAACCCAAAATACTGGCTAATACAGGGTAGGGGGAAGAGAGGGAGAAGTTAATGGTTTGATCAGGTGGTTGTGAGTAAAACAATTAGAAAATTGGAAAAGTCATCTGCAGAAGAGGCATGATGCTGAGACTTTAGAAGTACGCATAAGTATGAACATCTTTTACCCATATTAACACCCAACAGACACATTCACCATCAACAACCAAGTGGATTGAAAGACAATCAGTTGATATCAGCAAGCCTCTAGTCAGAGTTGGCACAATGAATACATAAGCCCATCATTCAAATCCTGCACTGTAGCTTGAGGAAACAAACTAGTAGCAAGTTGACCAATAGAAGGATGATTTGTCTTGATGAGTTTTCAAGTTGCTTTTTCTTCAGAGCCTCATAAAGTAATGTTAAGTGAGGTTATAGGATATTCGATTCACCCAGACAGGATACTTGTTTTAGAATAAAGGACCTACTTTTCAGCAAAGACGATGTAGTGGGCACATGGTGATGAGATTTGGTGTCATGTAACAGTAACCAGAAAACACCAACATATAGTGGTAGAACGGAATATGAGTGCCAGCTCAGAGAGAATAGCCTTCAGGACCTCCTGGGTCATTGGGCCATCATACTTCATGGTTCACAAAGACCATTATAACAGATATCATTTGGTACTTTGTCAAATAGACAAAGTATGCATACAGAAGTCAATATATAAGAATGTTCCTATTTGCCTTTATTCCCAGGGATTCACTTTGGAAATTCGGGCTTTATTCTCTATAAATCTATGTTCTGTATATGTTCTGCATATAGAGATTCTGATTTCCAAAAAGGTGTTACCTCTACTGGGGGAGAGAAGCAAGGGACCAGTAAGCAAGGGGAGGAATAATATTCCAGTATGGAGAAGGTAGGGTAGCTGTTACACCATTAGGGCAGAGAAGAACATTTTGGCACCAGGTGACACACTGCAGAGATTCTTGATACTCCTTGCTCCATTTTGACTCAATTGCCCAAGTACAGTAGCATCAGCTTGAGAAATTCCTGATGATGAGAGACTCATATGCCTCAGATCATCCTACTAGGTGAGCCTCTGTTAGAGGTAATACCTGAGGATGATTGAATCTGTCTAGAATGCATATTAGGAGAAGGAAATAAGTGTGAGTTACTATTCTAAGGCCAGCTGCTGTGATAACAGCTTTAGAAAATCTTGCAAACGTTTCTTGTATGGGTTTCCTTAGGAAAAGAGAGCAAACAAACCTGAAGGAACTATTTCCAGGTGAATATATTAATACTATGGAGTAGGAAATGGCAACCCACTGTGGTATTTCTTGCCTGGAAAATTCCATGGATAGAGGAGCCTGGTAGGCTACAGACCGTAGAGTTCCAAAGAGTTGAACATGACTGAGCTAGACACACAGTACTTTCAGATCACTTCAGGTCAGTTCAGTTGCGCTGTCATGTCCGACTCTTTGAGACCCCATGAATCACAGCACGCCAGGCCTCCCTGTCCATCACCATCTCCCGGAGTTCACTCAGACTCACGTCCATCGAGTCCGTGATGCCATCCAGCCATCTCATCCTCTGTTGTCCCCTTCTCCTCCTGCCCCCAATCCCTCCCAGCATCAGAGTCTTTTCCAATGAGTCAACTCTTCGCATGAGGTGGCCAAAGTACTGGAGTTTCAGCTTCAGCATCATTCCCTCCAAAGAAATCCCAGGGCTGATCTCCTTCAGAATGGACTGGTTGAATCTCCTTGCAGTTCAAGGGACTCTCAAGAGTCTTCTCCAATACCACAGTTCAAAAGCATCAATTCTTTGGTGCTCAGCTTTCTTCACAGTCCAACTCTCACATCCATACATGACTACTGGAAAAACCATAGCCTTGACTAGACAGACCTTTGATGGCAAAGTAATGTCTCTGCGTTTCAATATGCTATCTAGGTTGGTCATAACTTTCTTTCCATGGAGTTAGGGTCTTTTAATTTCATGGCTGCAATCAACATATGTGGTGATTTTGGAGCCCAAACAAATAAAGTCTGACACTGTTTCCACTGTTTCCACTCTTTCCCCATTTATTTCCCATGAAGTGATGGGACCGGATGCCATGATCTTAGTTTTCTGAATATTGAAAATTAAGCTAACTTTTTCACTCTGCTCCTTCACTTTCATCAAGAGGCTTTTTAGTTCCTCTTCACTTTCTTTCATAAGGGTGGTGTCATCTGCATATCTGAGGTTGTTGACATTTCTCCTGGCAATCTTGATTCCAGCTTGTGCTTCTTCCAGCCCAGCGTTTCTCATGATGTACTCTGCATATAAGTTAAATAAGCAGAGTGACAATATACAGCCTCGACTTTACTGTAATACAAAGTAAATAGATCTTCCTGGATAAGTGGGTGGATGTTGCAATGTGTTGCCCAGGCCCACTCCATTCATGTGAGACCAAGACACTTATTCTTCAGACACCAGGGACTTTGGCTATTGATGGCTTAATGTTGAGTCTCCATGAGGACTTCCTTCAGTCAAAGGGAGTTATCTCACAGAACTATCTTATTACATGTTTGCCTTAGTTGATACAGGAGGGGAGATGAAGGTCCTGTCTCAATTCAGACATCTCTTAAATACTGTCCCAGGTGCTTAGTTGTAGTTGAGATTTTTCTGTTTCTCCCAATTGTGTTTCTCTTGCACCCTCACATGCCAAGAACTCTCCCAAATATATCTCCCATTTGTAAATTATCAGTTTCAGAACCTGTGTCCCAGGGAACCTGACCTGTGATGTTGTGAATGATATAGCTACATAGCTTAATCTGAAGTGTAAGATGGGATCTAAGGAAATAATTAGTATCAAGTAAATAAATTATAGGTAATCTGGAAAAATACAAATAAGTTTGAGGCAGAATGAATCCACAGATTAGAAACATCAGCTCCTCTGACTTTCAGGTGCTTGGGAATCAGTTTATACACAGAGAGAACTCAGAAGAGAGCAGAGTTTGGAGAGATAATCAAGGGTTCACTTTGGGATATAATTTTAGTTGCTTTGTTATCTCTCAGAAGACCAGTGGTATGTAGATAAGTATTGAAAGCGTGAAATGAGAAGCAATTATTTCAGAGGACCGTTATTCTAAAAAGGGGCTTCTTCCCATGACTCTATGGTAAAGAACCTGCCTGCCAATGCAGGAAACATAAGAGAGGTGGGTTGGATCCCTAGGTTGAAGATCCCCTAGAGGAGGGCATGGCAACCCACTCCAGTATGCATGTCTGGAGAATCCCATGGACAGAGGAGCCTGGCAAGCTACAGTCCACGGGGTCGCACAGAGTTGGGCACAACTGAAGCATCTTAGCATGCATGCCTGTATTCTAAAAAGAGAAGGGAGTATATCCAAACCAGAGGAATACAGACTGATGGAAATGACCAAAAGAATGAGGGTCTGCTAAGGAGACAGACTAAAAATAATCAGTGGGAAAAAGCAGTTTCTAGGGAGATGAGGTTATGCATAAAGATGGATATAGCTTTTAAGGATGAAGATATTTTCAGGATAATGCTAGGAGGTAACATAAGATACAAATTGAGGACATTTTTCAGAGTTTAGTATCATATATTTTTTTATAGAAGTCTTAGTAACTTCAAAAATATTGTTTATTTTTATTTTGATATAGAAATAGAACTGGGAGAAAAGATTGAACAGAAAAATGCTGATAATCCTTGGTAAAATCTTTAAAGAATTTTAAAACATATTTTAGCACTGATGGGGGAAAATAAAGTAGAGAGAGAAGTTTGGGAGATTTGGAAAGAAGGGATTACCCACAGTGTTATCTCAGAGGGGGCAGGAAAAAGTGAATTCAGAGCACATGATTTAGCCTTAAAAATAAAGAGACATTTTTCCTAAACATAACAGTAGTGAAAAGGAAACTGTGTGGATTAATTTGTAGATATTATAGTTTTATTAAATAAGATTTCATTGTACGTCTGAGTTTACAGTTAAAAATAATTTAAGATGTGAACATTATAAATAATCCGTTAATACTCTCTAGTTTCCAATATGTAAATAAATTTGAGACCCCAAAAAAGCTTTGAAGAAATTTTTAAGTTAGCATTGATTTCAATTCTAAATTTAGAATCCATTTTAAGAATGTATTGCTTTTAATTTCAGAATCACTTTGGGTTTATTAACACACACACACACACCACCACCACCAACAACAATAAAAAAAAAAAAAAAAAAAAACAAGAAAAATTTATTCTCTAAGAGGGAAAAATCCACACTCTAAGAATTTTATACTATGTCTCACAGGCCTAGTAAAATACTAAAAGTACAAAAAAGTGAAAAGTAAAAGTGAAGTNCAAAAAAAAAAAAAAAAAAAAAAAAAAAAAACAAGAAAAATTTATTCTCTAAGAGGGAAAAATCCACACTCTAAGAATTTTATACTATGTCTCACAGGCCTAGTAAAATACTAAAAGTACAAAAAAGTGAAAAGTAAAAGTGAAGTCGCCAGTCATGTCCGAGTGTTTGCAACCCCATGGACTGTAGCTTACCAGGCTTCTCCATCCGTGGGATTTTCCAGGCAAGAGTATTGGAGCAGGTTGCCATTTCCTTCTCCAGGAGGGCTTCCCAACCCAGGGACTGAATCCAGGTCTCCCACATTATAGGCAGGTGCTTTACCATCTGAGCCACCAGGGAAGCCGCCCAGAGGTACAAAAGAGGAGTAATATACAGAACTAATGATGAAAACTAACCAAGAGGTTCATGAAAAATGTAAACATGAGATACAAACTCCAAGAGGTTATGAGGTTGTTACAGTGATGTACAATGAAATTCAAAATGTCTTTCCAAATGACTTCTATCAATGAATATGAATGAATGTTAAGACTGAAGTGTTAGCATCGTGCTGTATATACTGTACAACAGGATAAGAGATATTAATATTTAGTATCTAAATAGTTTCCTTTCAACATGAATTCATTAAAAATATTTTAAGAACTGTTTTGCTTTACTTTATCACTTGTAAATCAGTTTATTAAAAGTAAATTCAAAGAGTGAGAAAAGCATAGTTTTTGTCAAATCTAAGTCCTCAAAAGCCATAATAAAACATGGAGCTATTTTTTAAATTTACTTAATTTGCTTATAAGTAATTTTCTGTTATACCATTGAAAGCTTCATTAACAATTGATCGAAATTTGCTTATTTTTCAAAACAAATGGTAATGATTTTTAAAGGATTCTTCCATTTAATTTGTTCTCTAAATTTTTCATCTGCATATATTAAGGAAAAATCCCCTACTCTGATGCTGGAAAGAGAGGTAGACCAAGCAGATATATAGTTTCTAATATGTAAAAACACAAGCAAATAAACACAACGGTGTAAACTCGGGTAAATAAGAGGAGACAGGGTGATAGATGTAGAGGATGGTGTAGAAAGGTCCTCTTGAGGCAGTGACAGAGGAGCAGAGACCTGAGTGGTCAGTGGAGGTGTGTCCTGTGATCTCACATCATGCTCAGTCATGTCAGACTCTGCGACCTCATGGAATGTAGTCCTCCAGGTTCCTCTGTCCATGGAATTTTCTCAGCAAGAATACTGGAGTGGGTTGCCATTTCCTTCTCCAGAGGATCTTCCCAGCCCAGGAATCGAACCTGTGTCTCCTGTATTTCCTGCATTGTAGACAAATTTTTTTACCCATCCAGGAAGCCCCGATTTTCAGGAAAGTAACAGTGAATAAAGATGAGTTTGGCAAATTCTAGAACCAGCAAGAAGATCAATGGTGCAAAGGAGAGAAGGAGCATATGAGGCCAGAGAAATAAGCAAAAGTCAGAAAAAGGTATGGCGTGCTGAGAGAGAGAAGAGAAAACTACTCCTTTCCTGTTTGATAAAATGTCGTCATTCTCTTTGTAGTTTTTATCACTTAAAAACAAAGATATTTTCATTAAGTTTTTGTTTTTGCCTACTAGCTAGAGTACTAGATGAAAATGATTTATCAAAATAACTTCACAGTGAATATTTATCCAATATTATAATCTCATACACTCTAAAACTGTTTTTATGAACTCAATATATCCTAATATAAAGTTAACGAGATAATATTCAAAACAATTAAAATAAAAGGAAAAATCACTGGAGCAAAAATTGTTTCTAAACATTCCTGTATCTTTTTTTCTGTTAACCAAGGTTTCAGCTGTTTTGTTTTCTTAAGAATATTAAGGATATTTGGGTAATCTTATATTTGCATTGTAATTCTTGATTGCTTGCAAGTTTTACATATGTCATTTAACTTGGTTGAATAATGCTCCCCCCACCTCAAAATTCATGTCCATGAATGTGACCTTATTGGAAAATAGAGTCATTATAGATGTCATCAAGTTATGATAAGGTCATACTAGATTAGAGTGAGCCCTAAATCCAATATGACTGGAGCCCTTTAAGAACAGGGAAATATAGCGGACTTCCCTGGTGGTCAGTGGTTGAGAATCCACCTTCCAACGCAGGGGATGTGGTTCAGTCCCTGGTTAGGAAACTAAGATCCCGCATGCCACAAGGCAACTAAGACTGTACTCTGCAACTAGAGAAGCCTGCACCACAGTGAAGATCCATCACAGTCAAAATAAAAAAGAGAATAATTTAGATCCAGAGACACACACACACAGAAGGTGGCCATATGAACACAGGAAGAAATTGAAATGATGCAGCTACAAACAAAGGAAAGTTAAGGATTACTAGCATCCACCAGAAGCTGGGAAGAAGCAACAAAAAATTCTTCCCTAAAGTCTTTCCAGTAGTCATGTACAGATATGAGAGCTGGACCATTGGGAAGGGTGAGCACCAAAGAATTGATGCTTTTGAATTGTGATGCTAGAGTAGACTCCTGAGAATCACTTGGACTGCAAGGGGCTCAAACCAGCCAATCCTAAAAGAAATCAATCCTGAATATTCATTAGAAGACTGTTGCTAAAGCTGAAGCTCCAGTTCTTTGGCCACCTGATGTGAAAAGACAACTCATTGGAAAGATTCTGATGTTGGGAAATATTGAGGGCAGGAGGAGAAGGGAGCAACAGAGAATAAGATGGTTGGATGGCATCATTGACAAAACAGACGTGAGTTTGAGCAAGCAATGGGAGATAGTGAAGGACGGGGAAGCCTGGCATATAGCAATCCACGGGGTCACAAAAAGTGGCACATAGCTGAGCTAACAACAGCAAAGTCTTCCAGGAGGCATTTGCCTTGACAATACCCTGATTTCACACTTCCAATCTCCTGTACAGTGAGGAATTAATTTTCTCCTGCTTTCAGTCACTTAGTTTGTGACTTTGTTATCACAGACCTAGGATGCAAATATAGTCTTTATACAGAGAAGAGTTTGAATATGTCCATGGTTTTGTCCTTCCTGATACAATGTTGCATTTTCCATCCTTCAATAGCTTCTGGATACGAGGAATAGAATTGTTTGAAGTGTTTTCAACCTAGCCTATAAATTAGATATTATTTTCCTTCAAGGGTGCTAAAACCACTATCTGTATAATTGACCTGATACCCATAGTCTTTGATATCTCAAATACTATCACCCACTTTCCCTTGCCTCTCAATTACCCCTTGTCACATCCTCTAATTTCATTATGCAAGTGTGATAGAATAATTATACACATATGTGTTCTACCTTGGGAATCACAGAAACTCTTAGGATCATTTACATAATAGAACAACTTAAAATATTTCAAGTATCTATTCTCCCCCTCATCTCTCTCTCTCTCTCTCTCTCTGAAGGAAGCAGGTGGAGCATGCCATGTTCATTTACATTTTCCTACTAATTCATGCACATACAAAAGAACATCAAGTGGTCAAAGCCAAAGTGTGCAATGCACGTAATTCTTCAGAAAACCAGTTTTCAAAAATGGCTAATTTCCCCAAGGTTATAAATAGCTTGATTTACCAAGTAAAGTTTTGTTTTTAATAGTTTATGATAAATGAAATGTGTGTAATCACCAGTCTTCCAGAGTAATTTCTCCCTTCCCAGTCATCTGGGCTTTACATTTCTTTTTTCCCAAGAGACTGTGGTTGCAGAGCAAACTCATGTCAGTTTAGGTGTTTGGAGCCCAAAGAGGCTGCTGTTTAAGCCCAGCAGAGAACAAAACTAGTGCTGATAGCTGCAGGTCGCCCAGCCTTCAAAAGTCCTACCCTTAGCCACTTTCTTTAAACAAAACAAAACAAAACTGGGATGTTTAGGATCCAGCTGGTTACCTACTTAGCTTTTCTTGTTTTATTGTTGTTATTATTTGCAGGGTAGAAGGTCACTCTAAGGTTGATGTTTCTCTGAGAAGCTTGCGATTACCAGTCCATCACTCCAGTCAGATACAACATAGTTCTGTTTCCTATAGATTCTCCAAAACCTAGCTCAGTATTTCTACCCTTTCCTTCCCTTGATTTTAATTTACAAGCAGGGATCCAGGATATGTGCATGAACTCTTGCCTTATCCTCCCCTCTCCTCTCTCATCATTTCTGCTTCCCTCTGGAAAGAATCCCCCTAAATCCAAATACCTCTCCTTTACTCAGCATGATTCAGGTGCTTCTGCCACCAGCACGCTTTGGACACTTGTATCTGGCAGTCAGCAGGCAACAAGAGGACTCCTCATCGTGACTGTGCCATTCAACACAGACCAGCAAGCCTAGGCAGAGCTGCTTTACATAGTAATAGCTGTTGTTCGGTCAGTAAGTCGTGTCCGACTTCAACACCATGAACACACACCAGGTTCCCTGTCCTTCACTATCTCCCAGAGTTTGCTCAAACTCATGTCCATTGAATAGGTGATGCCATCCAACCATCTCATCCTCTGTTGCCCCCTTCTTCTCCTGCCCTCAATCTTTCCCAGCATCAGGGTCTTTTCCAGTGGGTTGGCTCTTCACATCAGATGACCAGATTATTGGAGCTTCATCCTCAGCATCAGTCCTTCCAATAAGTACTCAGGACTNCATCTCATCCTCTGTTGCCCCCTTCTTCTCCTGCCCTCAATCTTTCCCAGCATCAGGGTCTTTTCCAGTGGGTTGGCTCTTCACATCAGATGACCAGATTATTGGAGCTTCATCCTCAGCATCAGTCCTTCCAATAAGTACTCAGGACTGGTTTCCTTTAGGATTGACTGGTTTGATCTCCTTGTTGTCCAAGGGGCTCTCAAGAGTGTTCTCCAGCACCACAGTTTGAAGCATCAATTCTTGAGGTCTGCAGAATACTTGGGGTCTCAGGAGATCCTCTTGCACACCTCCTTGCAGTCCCTTGCCATAAAATGGCAACAGCCTAGAGTGTAACATTGGGTGCACCTGTGCAGCAGCCCTGGACTAAAAGGAGCATGAGGAAACTTCTGGGATGGAGGTTTATGTCACACACTACCAAGTAAGCCACCAAGACACACCTGGTTGGTAGCTCAGCCTGAGGGACATTGAAAATGGCCAGTGAAGTTCAAAGATGAGCACCAGAAACTTCAGTAGAGGAGCTGCAGTTCCTCCCTCTAGTCTCTTTCTTAGTAATTTTCCTTCAGAAATAAAAGCCCATGGGAATTGTTCTGGAGCTATGATTTGGACTTATGTGAAGTAGACCTGTGCAGTACAGAGATTTCAGTGGTGATTGTGAGAACTACCTCAATTTGATCATTGGCCAGAGACCCCAGCTGCTGTGTTCTGGAATCTACCTCCAGTGACAGAGTGCAGAGGGATGCTACGTGCTTATTCACTCAGTCATGCCTGACTTTTTGTGACCCCATGGGCTGTAGCCCACCAGGCTCCTTTGTCCATGGGATTCTCTAGGCAAGAATAATGGAGTGGATTGCCATTTCCTTCTTCAGGGCATCTTCCTGACTCAGGGATTGAATCTGGGTCTCCCACATTGCAGGTAGATGATTTATCATCTGATCCTAAGGCAGGCCCATTCCAGGGAAATTTGACAACTTATTCAAAGCTCAAGGAGTCCATGGAGACTTTGCTGCACCTTCCTTATACTTCAAAGCAGTCCATGATGCTTCCACTTAGATTTCTTTTCCTTTTTCCTTCACCTGTGGTTAGATTTGGATCATGTCCTGACACCGCTTGGGCTTTCCAGGTGGGGCCAGGGGTAAAGAACATGCCTGCCAATGCACGAGATGAAAGAAATGCAGGTTTGATCCCTGGGTTAGGAAGATCCCCTGGAGGAGGGCATGGAAACCCACTCCAGTATTCTTGCCTGTAGAATTCCCAAGGACAGAGGAGCCTAGCAGGCTACAGTCCGTGGGGTCGCAAAGAACCATATACTACTGAAGCAACTTAGCACACACACACTGACACCTCACTCAGCCCTTTTCATTTTCCATCCCTGTTTCCTTTTCACACAGGTATTTGATCCTGTCTTGGCATATGCCCTTTGAAGGACCAGGATTAGCAAAGTTATCAAATCTGGTATTCACAGGATCTGGTTTTTAGATGACTCTTTCTCTCTGGCCTCGTTTAGGATGGAATTTCTCCAGGTTTCTCATTCTGGGTCTTGAGCATTCTTAGATCACTTTTTATTGGTGTGAGTTTGCTTCCTTAAATATTTAACAGATTTGTGACCTACTTGTTTTATATCATGCTTTTAGATATATATGTGAAAAGGCCAGTTTAAAAGTATCTCGTGGGATATAAAATAATATAAACTGAATTATCAGAAAAATTAAATTTTAAAAGTGTATTGAGTGTTGAGAAGCAATGTCAAAATGTTATGACATTTTCTGAAAACTTGCAAACTGGTAATAATGTCTACAAGCAAACTGGTAATAAACATTCCAAGACTCTACACCAGTCTGTGAACCACATTTACAGAAACAATCCTTTAGATCAATTTTGTAAGATGAAAACTACTCAGAGAAATGTTTAAGAGAAATAGTTTGCTTCATAGAATTCCTGTTTTCATGCTGATCCTGAGTTAAAGGTCTCTGAATTGGGATATTTGAAATTACACCCTTGACTGGGGTGGACACTGGCTAGAATGTCTTTCAGGAGCATTTAAACAGTGGGGTATGAAAAAAAAAGTAAAATGATTTGAGAAAAATAAAATAAACAGTTTAATAGTTTTGTGTAAAGAAGCCAAACATTGAAGAAGTTAAGGTGATCAGACTTGCTTTTTATGTCAATGTATTTTTTTTTTCTTTTCTCACTTTCCTGTATATGCTGGTACCTTCATTATTGAGTTAGAAAACTTGTCTCATTTTACATTATATGGAATGTTAGATGATCACATTTTTATTGAAGTCTAGTAAATAGGCTTTCTAAGGAAAGCTATGCTTCCTCTACTTTTTGTCTTCGTGTCCCTTACATTAATGGTATATTAAATACCCCAAGAAATACATAATGTAATACAATAGTTTATATATTTAGTTAACTCATTATTACCAAGGCACCTAGTGCTACACTGCCGAGGTCCAGCCCCAGAGGATCCAGGGTGATTTGAAGGTGGGGATGGAGTTGGCGTCCTTGGAAAAATACATATTTAATTACAGATATATATA